>JAKNSH010189181.1:0-10050 GCA_027790015.1 Cymbopogon flexuosus | reverse complement strand
CAACAGTTTGCTATCTAGACTTGCCAAATCCAGCCGCTTGCCAAAATCACGACCCGCGCGTGTAGGTTTCCGCGGCGCGGAGCCGATTTTCCGCCGTACGTACACGTACGTGGCCGGCTGGCCGCCAGAGCCGCCCCATCCGCCGCCGCTGGCCAAATGCTGACACTTTGTTCGCTAACCTATCCCGTTGGATGCGTCTCGTCGAGACGAGTCCGTTGGTGCTACTCTTGTCGCCGGAAAGTTCACCGCCGGCGAGCAAGGGCGCCGATGTAAATTGAAGTCTTTCGCGTGTTCACTCTGCATAAACACCGTGACTCAAACGTTTACATATCCGTGCGTAATTAATTACTGGGAAGTTTAGGGGCTAATTTGTAAAGTGGTCTCGTGGTTTTGGCAAGTTGAAAATAGGAAACTGTTGAAGATGCCATATTATTTTACTTGCCAAATCTTTTAGCAACTTGCTAAAACTTAAGATTTGGCAAACCATTTTTACAAAACTGTTGGAGATGCTCTTAGCACTCAGTTTAACAAACCTTACCAAATCAGGCGGTCAGGCCTTGTTTGAATGCACTCTTTGGGGAAACATGTTCCCCAAAGATTTCTGGCTATGATATATTGATATGTGCATCCAACGGGCTTACTTTTGCTCTCAGTTTGGTTGAAACAATTCTAATTCATTTTAATATATATTGCTCTGCATGGATTGCTTAGTTTTTCCAGTTTCTAATTCTTTTGGCATTGCTTAATTGTGTAAGTGTGGGTACTTTTGGAGTGAGTATATCTGTACTTGGATCCTTTCCTCTCTCTTCATACAAATATATGCAGCTCTTCTGCATACTCAAGGAAAACAATGTTATTTTGGCATTTGAACACCTCTTCATCACTTTATGTGGATAGCCACCTGTCCTTCTGAGCTCAGGGACCATGTGACAGTAGTACATAGACAGCAGTAAGCTGGTAACTCTGTGTGGCTAAGTCTTGTGCTTCTATTATTCTCTTTTATCTAATTTTTTTTTGACAAAACTCTTTTATCTAATTTATTTACCGTGAGAATAGTCAAGCAAAGTCAAAGATTTGTTGATAGCCAATTAATAATACACTTTTCACAAATATTAATGTTAAAAGTAGCAATGAAGCTTGTCTATTGTTAAATATCTCCATGGCTTATCATCATCATCTATAAATAATCCCTCTTTTAAGTTTTCTGGTTTGAATTGGTCTGATCTCATCTGTTTGCTCTGAAGCACTTGGTGCAGCATCATATGTTGTGTTTGGAATGTCCCCATCATGTGTTCTCTTTTCTCATTTGTTTATGTAGAGGAGGGGAAGTGGATGCTGGAACTGAGACAAACATCAATCTTAATCATCAGATATATTACCATGTTTTGGGATCTGATCAGTCAGAGGATATATTGTGCTGGAAAGATCCTGAACACCCAAAGTATTCCTTTGGTGCCTCAGTCACTGAAGATGGAAAGGTAACTCGCTCTTGCTGATGTCATTTTACAAGGATCTTGTAGTAAAATAAAAATCTGGTATAGTTTGCATGTTGATTTGGAAGAACAGAGGGACTACAGACACATCTTTTCATCTTTAATTTAATGATTGAACCTTTTCAAAGTTTTTTTTTCTATTTCACAGAAAAAATTCTGAACATTTTGCTTTTGACAGTACATTATATTGGGCATCTATGAAGGTTGTGACCCTGTCAACAAATTATACTATTGTGAAATTTCTTCTCTTCCTCAAGGAATAGAGGGCTTCAGAGAGACACAGGATTTGCTTCCATTTGTCAAGCTTATTGACAATTTTGATGCTCAATATCAAGTTGTAGCCAATGATGGTGATGAATTTACATTTTTGACCAATAAAAGTGCCCCTAAGAATAAGCTGGTAAGGGTAAATATCAAGAACCCAGAGCTGTGGACTGATGTTCTTCCAGAGCATGAAAAAGATGTGCTCGAGTCAGCCGATGCCGTTAACAATAACCAACTGTTGGTGTGTTATATGTCAGATGTTAAGCATATTCTGCAGATAAGAGACCTTAGGACTGGAAATTTTATTCATCAGTTACCTCTGGAGATTGGTTCTGTTTCAGATATCTCGTGCAGACGGGAAGACAAGGAAGTATTTATTGGCTTCACAAGTTTTCTTTCTCCAGGCATTATTTTCAGGTGTAACTTAGCATCCACAATCCCTGAAATGAAGGTGTTTCGAGAAATTTCAGTTCCTGGATTTGATCGCACAAATTTTCAAGTTAAGCAGGTAGATATCACCTTTACAAATTTGTGTTCAGCATTCTATTATGGTTCAGACATTAGTAATTGAACTTTTATCAAAAGAATTATAAGTAGTATTACTCTTAGGTTCGTGAGCTTTTCTTTTTGCTGGTCCGAAATTATTCGGAGTCCGAATAATATTGGTTCTGTATGTACCATTATATCTTTTTTACCATCTACTCTTATGCTCAGGTTTTTGTCCCTAGCAAGGATGGAACCAAAATCCCCATGTTCATAATGTCAAAGAAAGATATCGATCTTAATGGATCGCACCCAACTTTGCTATATGGTTATGGAGGATTCAACATAAGCATAACACCTTCATTTAGTGTTGGTCGTGTTGTGCTATGCAAGAACCTGGGTTTTGTTGTCTGTATAGCAAACATTCGGGGTGGTGGAGAATATGGGGAAGAGTGGCACAAAGCTGGAGCACTTGCAATGAAGCAAAATTGTTTTGATGACTTTGCTGCCTGTGCTGAATTCCTCATTTCTAATGGTTACACAAGTTCCAGACGATTATGTATTGAAGGCGGAAGCAATGGTGGTCTTCTGGTTGCTGCTTCCATTAATCAGGTAATATGGTAAACTCTTATTTACATACAATGTATTCCGATTGTTGGAGTATGATCGAAATTCTAACATGTTGCGGTTACTCCTAGAGGGCCTGCGTTTTGGGTTATTTTCTTAGTGGATTTGTTTCCATATTTGACTGCAGTTAGTTTTGTCTAGCCTATATATGTCTTGTAAGCCGCATGGAAAGAGCAGGCGATTCATTATATTCCATGCATTTTGTAAACTCTGCATATAGTGAAGATCACCACTTGGTGCCTTTGATTTTTCCCAGCAAGGGTTTTAACTTTTTGTCATGTTCGATCTCGATTCGGAATATTTGCTAACAATGACCCAGGTGCCATGGGCTGGCTGGGTCATGAGTCATGCCATAGGCTAGGGTGGCCTGCATGAGAGGGTGGCAGTGTGGGCAGCAGTGGTTGCTGTCATCCCCATCTTGGGCATGAGTGAGTAGGCACCCTAGGGTTGAGTGCCGGGCTGCCAGCAGCTGCTTCTTTTACCCCTCAAAAGTCTGAGATTGTCATCAGTTAGGCATGGGTCATGCCTCATGACCATAGTCACAAGAATTTTGGGTCGACCGGGTCGAGGGACGGGGTCGAGGGACACGGGTCGACAATCCACAAAAATGTGGTACAAAGGGGGTATACCCCTGCGGTACGAGAACCAAATTTTTGGTACATGAACCCAAAGCATATGGGTTGATGCCCCGGTACGAAGCATGGAGTATTGTAATTGTTGTCTTGTGTCGATTAATTGTGCTTAAACGTTATATATTAGTCATCAGTAAAATAATGAAACAAAAGAACAATCGAGCCGTTCCAAGCAACCATGAGCCTATTATACATTGAAAAGGCCCATATGCTCTCTCCCTCCTGAACTGCACAATATGGGCTGTAATTTGTGGCCCATCCAACTCATCCACACCTCGTATGCGTGTGTCTGGGTAGGATTCCGGCGGCTGTGGCACAAGGTAACTCGTCCCTTGTTAAACCCTACTGGGGCGTGATCCATCCATAGATGGGACATCGAACGATCTCGTCCCCGAACCTCGATTTGGGTCGACGAACCTGGGACGTGGTTCGCGGCTTCGACCCCGAATTCTGTGACTATGCTCATGACCACATGAGACAGGCAGTTAGAGAATAAAGGATAAGGAAATATCCTTTATGTGTGTATTCCCCTTGGCTATAAACATAAGGCTATGTAGTCATTATCAGTCAATCAAGGAAAAGTGGTTCCTCCTCACCCTGCCCCCTTGCATCCTGCTATAGCTAGGGTTCACATGTGTAGTGTTATGTGAGCAGAGCCATACTGCTGCTCTTCCCCATGTCAGCCAGATAGCCACCATAGTCGGGCTGTGATGCTCCTCCTTCGAACCCTCTTCTCACTGCTGCTTCCTATGCCCTACTTCCTCCTGTGCTCAAACAAGTGACACAATACTTCATGAACTTTATTCTTTTTTTGTGTGTTTTATTATTAGAATGAAGTATTTGTGCTGCCATGCATTAACTTAACTCACACTATTGCAGAGGCCTGATCTTTTTGGGTGTGCTCTCGCTCATGTTGGTGTCATGGACATGCTCCGTTTTCACAAGTTTACAATTGGTACGTTCAAATAAAGTCAAATAGTCCCTCTAAAAGTCGTCCTTAGTAGACACACACGTGGAAGCAGACATACATGCACAAAAGTTGAAGTAATTCATTTGTGTCTGGAGTCTTAATAGCTTTGGCTTCTGTGCTGGTTGTGCTTGTGGTTGAAGAAATTCAGCAGAACTTCTGTTGCACACTGCCTATGAGATGGACTGCACCATCCTTCCAAGCACCAGTTTCTGCTCTGCATCATTTGTGTTTTCTCTCATTCTGATTCCAACGTATCCAACAGGATCCCATATGCTGGACTGTTGCTAAGAAGTGACATTTCTGAGTTTAGACCGGTCACATTTCTGACTGTGCTCAATAATAAGATATATAGAATTGCAAACTCGGAGAGTCAGAGTAATAGTTAAGCGGGCCATTTATAATTTCCCATTTATCCTCTTACAAATTGAAAGTGTTTATTGTATAGGTCATGCCTGGACTACAGACTATGGCTGTTCAGATAAGGAAGAAGAGTTCCAGTGGCTCATTAAGTACGGCTGTTTGTTTGAGTTGCTATGTTATTTTTCTACTGACATTGGACTGATTACTGCACTATTGAGAAAATCATTAAGTCACATTATTGACATCATGTTTTCTTTTTGTTAATGCTAAATGCTTCCATATATACTCTAGATTTTCATAGGCTAAGTTGAATGTGCTATGTCTTTGTATGCATATGGATATGATTAAATTGATCTGTGGCTATACTTGATAAAATTATTTCTATCTAATTTTCTCTGTCAGAGGAATGCCACAGTCCAAAACATATAAGTTGGATGACCTGCTATTGTTTTGGTGCTTTACCTGATTATCATTGTAGTGGTTTACTAGTGACCTGATTGTTCTTTTATTTTCCTTTACTAAAGAATAATAATTATTATTATTTTGGCTTTTGTCCTTAGATTTAATCTACTGAATTTATTCTGATCTCCTTTTGCAATTTGGTGTCCTGATGAACATGAACAGATATTCTCCCCTTCATAATGTACGGAGACCTTGGGAGCAGAGCTCTGGTAACCACTGCCAGTATCCAGCAACCATGTTGTTGACAGCTGATCATGACGATCGTGTTGTGCCATTGCATTCACTGAAGTTATTAGCAGTAAGTTCATTTTTGTATTATGTCCTGAGTTCTCATTTGAAACAAAAACATGCAGCGTTCAACGAAGAATCATACTTCAGTTGGCAATTACCATTCTATTCATAGCTGTAGATTCAACAACATTTATACTGTGTATATTAGTGGTGCAGCAAGAAACTGACCTTTTTCATCATGGAAAATCTTTTATTGACCTTACTAATAACATGGTCAGGAGTGCTTCTATACTTATTTGGTAGTATACATTATTTGCTCATTAGGTGCTGTGTGTCCATGACGTGCACTCAGGCACCCACCTATCTCAGCGGCATGATATCAATCTTAAAGATAAGCTGATTGCCTTAACTTAGATGATAGATTGTCTATATAACAGATAGCCAGAGATAATATTTATTTGAAGTTAGATTCAGTGGTGAAGTACATCTCTATGTAAAGCCAATCTCTAATGAAACTTAATTATCAACATAGGCAACTCATGGCAACAAATCTGTGAGTTGCGCATTAGCTGCAGCAGTCTTGGCCGCTATGCCAACAGATGAGCTTTCCATCAGTTTGGGTTTCTGATGTTCTTCCTATTTTAGAGCCCACATTTAGCTTTTGGCCATGCCTGCTGTTGGTTTTCTTTTTGTGATTTTATCAGCAATGGTTTACTGTTCAGTGAAAGTTTAACCTTACATTAATCTCTTTTGTTGTTTATGACTTAGTTGTATAACAATTGGTTCCAAGTGTTATATATTACTACGTAATAGCTGTTTGATATTCTTCAATCCGTTCAAACCTATTTACCTTCTCTGTTCTTACTATGCTTCCATTGCCATTCATAGACGTTGCAGCATGTCCTGTGTACCAGCCCTGAAGATAGCCCCCAGACAAATCCAATAATTGGTCGCATTGACCGGAAGTCAGGGCATGGAGCTGGCAGGCCAACTCAAAAATTGGTTTGTCCAACTGCTTCTCTGAATACTCCTTTGGCTTACACTCAATAGTTATGTGATATACTGCCTTATAAATTTCAGATTGACGAAGCTGCAGACAGATATAGCTTTATGGCAAAGATGTTAGGGGCTTCATGGACTGAATAATTTGTTTTGTCCAGCTAAGTGTGGATATGTTGAACAAGGTTACCCTATGCCGTCAAAGTAAAGTGGCAGGAAAAGCTCGTACATTGATTATGTTTTGCTCTTAGCTTGGATGATCACCCACCAGATAATTGAAGGGTTTATGCTTCTGGTTGAGTATCTTTTGATTGTTTGAACCGTAGATATTACTACTACATTCCAAATTATAGTATCTAGAAAAGTTGAAATGTCTTATAATTTGGAACAGAGAGTATTTGTGACTGGAGGAAGTATTAGGACACTATGGAAGGTTGTTTCATGTTTGCAAAAGGAGATAATGGAAAATGGACGGTGGACGATGAACAATTCGGAGCAGTCTGGCATTTGAAATTGAAACCCGGCTTGCAATTTGCTATCGCCCTGCCGTAGGCAATTACAGCACCGATAGAATAGCGGACTTGTGGAACGTCACAGTGGTGCCGATTGGAGCCGACGAGGTCCCCAGTATTTGGTTCTCGCCTCTGTTCGGTTGGGAATAGGAGCGAGGAGCAAATAGCGAAGTGAGGGTTACAGGTGAATACGTGCAGGAGAAAAAGAAAATATGGTTGGGGCTTTGACGTATTTAAGACTAGCGCGGGCCTCCTGATGCAATAATCACATTGCAAACAACTCATGCCAAACTTACACCATCTCATGTGTTACAACCAAACGACTATTAGTTGTCACAACTCACAACTCACAAGAGCCAATCTCCGCACCCCACACCTTTCTAGGAGCAATTGTTTTGTGTAAATGGTATGGGAAGAACCCAATGCTGCCATGCCAAAATCATCTTTGAGAGTATCCAAAACTCACTTCCAAGCCAATCTATTGCGAATGCGGAACTATATGTAATTTATATTTGATTATTCTGAACCTGGAAATATATGGAAACTAAAAAAGAAAGAAAATCTATCACGAATACGATCGTACTAATGCAATCAAAATGAAGACACATCAACGCGATCGTTCATTCTCCTCTTCCTTTGCCGATATAAATGTTTGGGTACTCCTGCACCTGAACCCTACACCCTGAGCGGCGGCCGTCTTGCCTGCGCCTTTCTGGCTCCCACCGATCTGACCCCGGCGGCCGGCCGTCTCGGCTGCGCTCTACCTCCGATCGAATCTCCGACCGGCGGCAGCCGTACGTCTCGCCAGTCGCCACGGCAGAGGCTCGTACTCTGCGGCAAGTTTCATCGTGATGAAGCACAACTGCACGCACGTCTCGGTCTGCTCCGTGCACCGTCTCAAGGTCGACGGCTTCTCTGTCACCAAGTCCACGATCAGAAACAGAAAGGACTACCGCATCAAATCCATATGCAAAGTCGACGGGTACGACTTTGAGTTTGAGATCCAGTTCGTTACTGGACCCTATGATCAGGCGCACGTCGATGAGTATTGGGTAGCCCTCGTGCTTGTCTACCTTGGTGCACCGTACGTGTGAAGACGGCGTGGCGGTGCACCTGAGGAGCTGTCTTGTAGATAAAAGCTACGATCTTCTTCCATTAGCAGTAGCAGCAACAGACATGCCGAGGCTGGTAACGTTTAAGCGTGGCTTGGAACGCTCTCTTCCCATTTACTTTGCCAGAGGGAAGGTTAATTAGAGACGATGTACAAGCACCAGCAGCAGGTCACCTCATCAATGGTGGCTCTTCATCATTTACCGTGGAATGCACGATGAACGTGCGCAGCCGCAGGGACCCAAATTCCGTTTCTCCACCGTCGTCTGACCTACACCAACACCTTGGGGAGCTCTTGCAGAACCAGTCTGGAGTCGACGTCCCGGTGAGTCCATCTCAGCACACAAGAGTATACTAGCTGCAAGGTCTCCGATCTTCATGGCCGAGTTCTTTGGCAACATGCTGGAGAGGAGCTCCCAGCGTGTGGAGATCCAGGACATGCACCCGACCGTGTTCAAGGCCATGCTTCACTACATCTACACCGATCGATAAAGTGCCTGAGCTTGATAACAATAATAAGCAACCAGCTGAGACAAATGAGGAACCGGTGACGATGGCTCAGAACCTGCTTGTAGCTGCTGACAGGTATGGGCTAGACAGGCTCAAGGCAATCTGCGAGGAAAGGCTCACCCTTGACATCAGCATTGGCACAGTGGCGTCGACACTGGCTTTGGCAGAGCAGCACGACTTCACAAAGCACCAGGCCAAGTGCATCGACTTCATCAGTGGAGGATCAAGTAAAAATCTTAAAGCCGTTTTGAAAACCGAAGGGTACAGGCATCTGGAGGCCAGCTACCCTCAGTGTTGACTGAGCTCCTCAAGGCTGCGCATGGAAAGAAGAGGAAACAATGGATGGATTCTTGAATTAGGATGGAGCTACGGCCAGAGAATGACATATTATGTTCAGCCTTATTATTTTCACTCTCTCTATATTATTAATATCCTGACAAACTTTAATTGCTTGCATTTCCGAACTTCAGTCTGGAATAACTTTAAATTTGCGCTTATCATATGTATGAGTTTTTTTTCACCATTTGTATGTATTGGTGTGAAATTGTGCCCTGCCGTGATGGGTTTAAACAGTTTAATAATTTGCTAAATCTATTCAATTTACAAATATATGTATGCTAGAAAAATAAGGGAAATATTGAACCCATGTAATGTTTCTACTGTGTACTTTCAGAAGATGGATCTGCATTGTTGGTTTGTACTCTCTTCTCCATAATCAGTGGGTTTACAAGTTCGACATGAAACTTCCCACACTGCTCGTCCATTAAGCTTCTTGATTGCGTGGCTGTCAGGCATCCATTAAAGTTAACAAGTTAACATAGAGATATTAGAGCATGATTCCCCTAAAAAAAAAGAGATATCAGAGCATGAGAAGAGAATGTTTTTGGAGTTACAGTCTACAACAATGTGCTTCAAAAATATTTCTCTCAATTCTTTGTGATACTGTTGCCATAATTTGTACTATATAATTATTTCCTGGTTTGGTTCAATATTATGGTTTTCTGCATTCAAAGTAATCAATGATTTGCTTCCAAAATCTTATTTTGGTGTGCTTGATTGCCATTTTAGATATTCATGTATAGTTTTTGGCAACAAAAACTTGAAGTCAGCAATGCACAAGTGCTTTGCTTCTTCCAAAATCTTTTTGGTGTGCCTGATTGCCATTTTATACATTCATGTACTACAACAGTTTCGTGTCAAAAAAATTGAAGCTGGCTATGCACAAGTGCTTTGGCTTCCAAGATAACCTACACTGTTTTTAGGACAAGCATATAATTAATATAACAATAAGCTGATTCATGTGAGATTTGCATGTTACTGCGGGGGGGGGGGGGGGGGGGGGGGGTGGGGTGTGTGTAGGGTGTAAGGGACGGCAGCGAATTGAACAGGGACACCGA
>JAKNSH010189151.1:0-13190 GCA_027790015.1 Cymbopogon flexuosus | reverse complement strand
TTTATGCTTATTAAATATAAATAAATCTGTAACTAAGTTAAACATGATCCAATGAGTATGAAAATTTTACTACAATTCAAGCATACAACAATTAGTCCACCATAAAAATTTCACCACAATTGGACCACAGAAGCTGCAGCTATGAATTATTCTAATTAATTATAGATAAAATTAGTTTTCTAATTAATTTAAAGCTACAACAAAAACTTTGTACTAAAACATACAATGTTATATATTCATTGTATAGATCTACTAATGTGGAATCCAATAAAATTGAATTTTTTATTTTATAATTTTTCTGTGATTTATTATAATTTTTAAAGAATTCAGCGAAAATAAATAGAAAAAGTAAAAAGTCAAAACAGCCATTACTGTATCAAACCCACAGTTAATGTATCAAACCCACGGTTACTGTAGCAAAACCGCCGTTCAAAACCGCTCTAAGGTGTAATTTGAACGGTTTTGAGAAATTCAGGACGTAAAATGACGGTTTTATAGTTTAGAGTGTAGGTTAGACTAGTTCAGAGGCTTAAGTAGACTTTTTTCCGAATTCATGTCGACGTCAACAGGTTCGCAAGTTTTTTGTTTGGCAAAATCGTCTTGGCCAGTTTCAAGCTTACCCGGGTTCGGTCCTGACTCCTGAGATCATCGTGTCGTCGTCCCCGAAGTCCCAAAACCCAACTCGCCGCCGCGGCGATTCTGACCGGCCAATACAAGTCCTCGCCGCCTCCGGCGACAGCGCCGATCGTAAAGCCGCCGTACGGGAACCAACTACGATCGCCTGGTGGTAAGTCGTTCGCGCACCTTCTCCAATCGCGGTGTCCGGTGCCGGTGATCTATCACAAAGTAAAGATTTTTTTTTCCTCTCCCGATCCCTCCCAGCGATGGCGCCGTCGTCGCCGAGGCGCGCTCCCGCCGCGTCCAGCATCGGCGATCTGCCCCTGGACTCCCTGTACGAGATCCTGCTGCGCCTCCCCGCCAAGCTCCTCTGCCGGCTGCGCACGGTGTGCCGGTCGTGGCGGTCCATCCTCTCCGACCCGCAGTTCGCCGCGGTCCACGCCACGCGGCACCCGGGGCCGCTCATCATCGCCGCCGTCGATGAGGGGCGGCCCGATGTGCTCGCCAACATCATGGATATGTCCGGGCAGATCTTGAAGCAGGTGCGCGGCGTGCCGGGTCAGAGAGTCGTGAGCACGGCCCGTGACCTTGACCTCATCTGTGTCAAGAAAATCGATAGCATCAGCAGCAGATATCGATGCTGCAACCAGTATTTTGGAGACGTGCGGTTCTTGGCAGATCAGTTGCTTGACCCAGCAACTGGAGCTGTGTATCAAATACCTGACGGCTTTGCCGAAGAACATGGGGATGTCGCATCGTACTTGGAAACAGAACCCAGATATATGTTTGGTCAGGTTAGCAGCACAGGAGAATACAAGGTGTTCCGGAAGCTTTTCCCATTTCACATTCCGGGTGGAGGCAGGCAGCTGTTCGAGGTTTGCACAGTCAACGGTAGCAGCTCCTCCACAGGGTGGAGGGCAGTTGAGCCCCTCAACCAAGGCATTCAGTTTGGTATTTTCACCAGTGTGGTAATTAGTGGAGTCATCTACTGCCTATATTATGATCCACACCAATCTATCACTCGTGATGACCGAGTTAGTGAGGAAGACTTGATAATTACATTTGACCTCGAGACTGAGAAATGGGGGGCAGTTATGCGAGGACCCCCCATCAGCCTTCCTGATGATGCTGCTCAGGTGTTCAAGTACCTTCCAAACATAAAGCAGCTAACATTAGCCAACCTGAATGGCTCTTTAGCTGTTGTGCATGGCCCAGCTCCCAGTATGGACTTTTGGATTCTGATGGACTCTGCTAAGGGTCTCTGGGTCAAACAGTATACCATACAGTTTGAATACTATGCCAGATTTGAATATGTGCATCCATTGGTAGTATTAGGTGATGGAAGGGTGGTCCTGTATAAAGAAGACATGCCGTTTTTACAGATCTATGACCCAAGGACCAACACGCTCACAGATTCAGTGGAGGCGTGCCAATTTTCTGCAGTTGCTCTGTACAGAGGAAATCTACTGAGCTTATAGTATGTGAGTATTATAATAATGCAAGTATTCTACAATACTACTTATTTTTTATTTGGTCAGGTCTATTGTACTGGTTTTTATTAGTCTATATGTAACTTCATTAATACATGTTGTTTCTTCTGTTAACATTCCATTATGATCATTTATCATTTACCTATGGAAAGAAGTATTCTACTGATAAGTCACACATGCTTGGAGAGTACTCTGCCCTTTAAAAGGTGCTATCTTTGTAGAGATTTGTAGTGTTTTGATTATTCTTCTTGAAGATCACAAAAATATTCATATCCCCCTTTTTTGTGTGTCAGTATGCCATTTTAAAGATGTGTGATCAAACAACCTTCTTCTAATGTTGGTTTTGCATGGTGATTTTTTTCTTGAACGAACGACACAAGGCTGTGTCAATTTCATTGAATAAAACAGATGTAAATACATGTAAGTAGAGATGGAAGGCTAGAAAAAGAAAAAAGAAAAGTGCAATTGTGACAACACAAACAACGGAAGCAGTGCGGCGAGAGGGGCTGAAAGAAGACAAAGCCTAAATGCACTGGATGTGCAACATCTAGAATTTCTTTGCTGAAAAAGTTGTGCTTGAATGGATATTTGTTAGGGGTCTGTTATATTTAGAAGATTGTGTATTGACTAATTTTGTTGGTTGACTGAAACAGTGTGCCCGTCAATGAGGATAATCCATCCTTTTAGTTTCATTGAGCCTTTAACAATAGTATTTCACTGAACTTGCCATTTTACTTGAAAGCTCTTGAGTAGGGAATCCGCATATTCTCATTGTTTGAAGTAATATATTTGCGTATTTGACATCCCTTTTCTTCTGTTCCATGTTCAGCTTTTTGTCGCTGGGCATAATTTAGGGCAAACTGCATTATTACTGACATAAGCTCCAAAGCTTAGTACACTACTAGCAGTTTAACTAATATGATAGATATATTCTCAAATCTAATTCGGTAAGAACAGACACGGATAGCTGATAGATTGAGATTTGAAGTGTTTATCTTCTTACTCCGTGAAGTGTTTATCTTCTTACGGAGTATTGGACAAGGTCAATTTGACTCTGAGATCAGCTAGATGAAGAAATTAAGAATTCTGAACCAAGACTAAATCCGGGATTCATATATGCCACAGGGCAGATTTGTATCGTTTTGGTTTGATTCTATTTGGCATTAAAATAATAAAGCAAGGAAATTATATTTCTTTGATAATACTCTCCATTATTTGTTTTCAACTCTTCACTTATTTATTTCAGGTTTTGCCAGGGTTGAGTATTTATAGCCAAAGTCATATACAGACTGAATTCTGTGAAAATCCTTTTATCCTCTTTTCCAGATTCTAGAAGGCTCAACCTGTGCTGGCTCTTCTCGTGAGCAGCTATGCCTTACAAAATTTCTGAAGGAAACAATGAATTAAGTACTTTTGGTTAATACTGTCAGCATTTCCATAGAAACAATTGATGTTCTGCTGCGGTGTATATTGAGCAGAAGCTCATGGAATGAATAATCCTTTCTTAGTGCTTATGCATTTTGGATGATTCTCTTTTTTTTTTTTTGGCTAGGCTGTATCTTTTATTGCATCGCTGCTCATTGTTTATTAATACATATTGAAATTGGGTTTAGTACTATTTGTAGTTCCATTATTTTCTACAGTAATTGCTTGGTTTGTTGCATCTATGAGAAGTGCAGCCGAGCAGACAATTCTTAAAAGAGTAAGCTTCACAAAACTACAACTATCTGCGTCGTTATTTCAGAAAACATTTTGATAGTTCCAAAAAACTACAAGAACTTTGTACCTTTGCTTCAGAAAAGCAGAGACTTCTGTGACAGTCCCCTTTCTCATATGTAAGGTTAACTGGTGGTGCCAACCACAAAAGGGTAAGTAGTTGTAGTTCTCTGAAATTGTCGCCGAGAGTAGTTTTCTGAAACAATGATGCAAATAGTTGTAGTTTTGTGAAATTTACTCTTAGAATCATGATTGTCGTTGCCCAATGAAACATATTCTAAGTGCAGAACTAATTGTTGACGGTGCCATGGAACCAGGGTGGCTAGACTGATTTTACGTGTACAACATAAAGCATATTCAATGCTTCATCCACAGCAGAGACATTGTTACTCTGAACTGCAACCATATACAACTTCACAAGGTGCAGTTCACTTGCCTGTCCAAAAGTTAAGAGAAGAATCTGGGAACAGAATTTCAAAATGAGATTACATGTTCAGAAAAGCAGTAAGTACTCATTTGTATACAAACCCTGCACATTGTCTACAGCTTTGGTATGGACCAAGCGAAACACAAAGCAGAATGCAGGTATAGCTCCAAGCTGTTCATCAACAATGACTCACTTTATGTCAGGTAACTTCGAGTAATGCTGCATCATAACTTTTTGATTAGTTAAACGTAGAAACAAAGAATAGACCTGGAGGGCAAGTACAAGGCAACCTTTTTTTTTTTGGAAAACACGGAAGAGTTGTGTGTCCTTTCATTAAAATGAAAGAATGAAAGGTCTGATGCCTATACACACCCCTGCAGCGTGCATGGTCCTAATTATAATTTATAACCACAATGAAAGATTGACATTACCACTTGCTAATCCCACAGTGCCCAGCCGTAAGGGAAATGAGCTAGAACTAGCTAGAACACTTGGTTTAAAACAGTAACCAAGTGGATGGCCGGGGAGAGGGGAGGGGGAAATGCGGCAAGGAACTGAACTGGTCACCGACGTACGATGGCGCTCTAGTTCGCTGAAGGCTGGTCTGCTCGCCGGGGTAGCACACGCAAGCCACAGGCGTACGCCGCCTCCCGACCAAACCCTAATCGTTACAATTGTAGTATTCACGCCGCCTGTAACGAAATGTGAGCTGATAAAAACCCAAAGGGGTAGCGTGCGTGAACACGGAAAGCAGGAATGCAGGCTGGATGAATCTGCATATATTATACGGAGTACAATATATATAATATCAGCGCACATTAATATTACAGTGTTTATTTATAGCACTATGAGGCCTGGTCTGGAATTCTTAAAAAAGAAAAGAAAAGAAAAGAAATAGGCCTTGTAAGTATGCAGCAGCTGACGGAGAACAGCAACAATAAAAGAGACTTGCCTATAACTACAATTGAGCATTTTAAGCTATGATGAAAATTTCAGACATATGTTGGGCCCCCAAAAGTAGGATTTTTGTTTTTTTAAGTCACATCTGCCAATTAAAAGCACAAATCGTATAAATTGATAATATCAGGCTCAAGTAAAGCACCTAATAACCAGTGTAAGAAAGCCGTGAAGGTAAAACATATGCAACTAACATGCCGAGTGAGATGGCAGCAGAGTGTATTTTTTTTTTCTTCTAGCATTGCCTAGTCTTGCCCAGCTAGAGAGTCATTTTGGATCTCCCTTGTTGGTAAGGAAATCATTGCTTGCACAGGTCGCTGACCTTACCACTGGTCGTGTCATATCTAGCCGGTATCCCCACCGCCGAGGTTACCTCTACCCTCCGCTATGCTAATCTGATTTCACCGATCCATCCATGGTTCTTGATTTCAGTAAAACTATGGATGGTAGGCCGATTTTCGGTTGAAGTTTTGCCAATACCGATCAAATTTCGATCAAACTTTAATAAAAATTTTCAAATATTGATTGGAGAAATTTGGTCAATATCGGAGGGGACAGGTAGGACCGACATTGGCCCGGCCATCCCCATGACTCCCCCGCCTTTCCCGGCCCAAAAGTTGTCGTCTCTCACCATCCGTGGCCGACACCCGACAGCAGCTGGACGCCGCACCACTCTGCTCCGTACTTGCCTCCTCTAGTCCTCTTTATCTGGGCGACTTGTTCATCGCGAGCCCTTTTCTTGCATGGTCCATTACACCTAGCACCGGGTGCACTCAACGAAGGTTGAAGGATGCTGAGTTTTTACTATCAACGCTTAAAGGATGGCGGGTTTTTGGGTTTTCTAGCGACTAAACATCAACAATAGAAGTGAAAAAGAACATCCGCACTGCCACAAGGCCAAATATCAAACAAATCCATAAAACATGTTCTTCACTTAGGTCCGACGCCTGTGATCTCTATTGTATGAACTCATGCAAAGAAAATCTCCACATATGAGGCAACCTTAAAAGCTAGTCTGAAAATATGGGTTCACCGACAATAATTGAACAAAAGCAGTCATCATCCATGAAAGACAAACACACCACAGTACAATTTTAAGACAAAACACTAGTAAATCTCTCAGCATCACAGGACCTCCAGATCGAGGAATGCGCTTCATGGCTGAAACACGGACGGCAGAAATGAGGGCACCGGAAGGTTCAGGTCAAGGTCTATTTCCATGTTGTTGGATTCAGCCCCTCCTCCAAACAGTTTTGTGGTGAAACCTCCTGGATTATTTGCAGTTGTCTCTGTTTCTCTATTGGCGAGGTTGCTGCCCTCTGGTTGCATAGTTGGCTTCTTTTTGCTCCCCTTCTTTCTTGAATAATAATACTTTACAAATCTATCTTCTGTATTTCTCCATTTTATCGCATCCATTGATGGTTCCAATGGCTTGGTATTTAGATGGTGTACTGTAGAACCAGAATGAGCATGACCTGGCTCCTTTTCAACAGGTGCGTGCTTTAGTTCCTCATGCTTTTGGTGGCATTCATAACACACAAACTCCACAAATCTCGCATCATAAACAACTTCCTCCAAACAATACCTGCACAATGATGAATTTTAATGAGATATTAATTGCTACTCTCTCTCTCTCTCTCTTCAATCCATTTAGAATACTAATAAAGCAAAGACATTGTAACATAATTATAAAACCAAGTGAGTTTTTTTAATAATACTTGAGTGATGTATTTTCTATCTCATCGACGTTGGTGTTAGCAAGACACACGCTAGAAAAACAGATAAATCAAAGAAATTCTAAAATCAAAACATAGAGTCAATATATTCTAATCATCATGACTAATAAAAGCTATTGAATTTTTCTAAAAGATCGCCCACATTTGGCATTATGAAATTACATAAAGTGACATTCTAAATCTACATGTAAAATTGATCATCTCTTGCTCTATAAAATTTGATTTAAATAATCTAATAAATTTGTACCTAAACTACCCACATCTATCATTATAAAATATAATGCAAAGTACTCGCTAAATTTACTTTTAAATCACTTATATATACCATTACGAAATATAATCTTTAAGTATCTACATTATGTAGTACTTGTCTTTGTCAATATAAAATAAACTAAAATATATCTCTCAAATCTACAACTAAATACCAATATAATCTATTATTGAAAAAGTTAATGATCATAGTATATATGTTTTCTAAATTACATGAACTATTGTTAAATTCAATGTAGTTATAAATAGTATGTGCTGCCATGCAACCTAAGTAGTAAACATGCATACACATTAGAATGATTTTTTTAACTTTTTGTACAATCATGGACAAGTTTTCCTTTAGTAGGCCACACTTGAATGTCATTCATAAGCACTTTAAATTTTATTAACACTTCATGACAATAATCTATGCAAACCTTTTACTTGTGTAACTTTATACATACTCAAACATTACGACACACAAATACTTTTAAAATAGGTTTAAGAAGTTTGATGTTGTTTGGTTATAGCATCGTAACGTAAAGGGAAAGGAATTAATGTTGTGGATGACGTAAGGGAATGTAAATCAATTAATTTCATTTCCATTTACATTACTGTTGCAGGAAACCAAACCGCACCCCATGTTTTGTAAACAATACTACAACACATAATTCTTTGATATAAGAAATAAATTCAACATCTTAAGTATATATAGAGAGAAGTTGGTAAATTTGTCGCAATTGGATAGAGATTATATATATTCTGAAAGGTATTGTGTTTTTAAATGTGTAGAGAGATTTAAGTCAACAAATTTTAATTAGTTTTAGAATTTATACACTAAACTTTTAAGACTTGTGTAATGTAATATTCTAAGTAGTGTTAGAGCATTTTTTTCTGACTATGCTAGAGCATTGGTTGATGAGCTTGTAATCAAGTACAAGCATGAAAACATGGAAAGAACAGATAAATAGAGTCAATGATAAGCAAAAGGTTTATGTTTTAAATTGGTATTTTGCAGAATTCAAAAATAGGTGGGCGTACTAATTGCATATTGATGAACTAAACGTTGGTGGCTAAATTGGCCAGATCCTCATGATGAAATATTTTAGCATGAAACCAATGATTTTAGGTAACTATTAATTTCTCAGATGCACTTCTATAGCTATTTAGTATAGTTGCATGTATATATGATGGTCGGCGTTTTCTTATATTATGTTTGGAAGAAAATTGTCCATCAATATTTTGCCAATCATATACTTTAATACAGCCCATTATAGATTTACAACGAAAAGAAAACATGCATACTGGTGTGTAGTGGATCCCTTGCAGTCCGTGCAACACACCAAGAGATGTCCATAGCCAACATGTCCACACAATTCACATACATTGTTATCATTGTTACCCTGCACAAAATTGCAAAATGTTTCTTATAAAGTTATAATCCGAGACGTACACGCCAAATACAATGGTCAAACTATTGGCGATATTTATTCTAATATTGCTGATACAAGTTCTAATGTTACCAGTTTTAGATGAGTCAATAAGTTAGTGTATTAAGAAAGCCAACTAAAACCAAAACAAAATGTTTAAATATCATCACCTTCCTGCATATAGGTAGAGAGTACCATGCTGCTACCATACTGTCAATTGTTTTATACTATTACAACTAAGGACGCTTTCAGCTTCGCTAAATATCAGTATTTGGCTTAGCGGCAAGATTGTTTAGTGTTGCTGGCCCCACTAAAGGAAAGTTTTCAAAAACTTGGACATGACATCGCATCTACAAGTTTGAAACCATCATGTAATCTCTACTAAGAATGACCTCTAGTAAATCTTGTCATATAAATAAAACACTACGTAAAAAAAGTACATCGCAGATGTGAGTTAAGAGACATCACAGACGTATGTAATAGCACATCTTTATTAAGGGTTTATTGTAGACACAAAAGCCCGCATGTAATAAGCTTATACTAAAGATCTATGATAGGCTACATGTGTCTATATATGTTTCCAACACGCATCTTGGGTAACAATTTACAAACAAAAAAAAAAAGAAAAAAGAAGTCCTCTATGACATGATGGCACATCAAACAATATACATAGTAGTCAATTGCGAGTTATCAATTTCATATACATATAGTAGAATCAAAAGCTATTACATGTTCCTCCAACATACTGCAAGTAAAAGCTATCACATAGTGCAATATTGCAAAAACTCTATAGCAAGGATGTGGTTTGTCACAATTCTGATGAGGTTGAAATCCCCTGCTAGGATCCAATCTTCATAGTTACTGGTATCCAAATTGTTGAGCCACATGATAAATGCAAGCTTTTCTAGATTAACTGAAGACCCATAGACATTGGTTAGGTGAAAGTCTTTGTTGTGTCAAGATGGCTGTAGAACTTGCGGGTGATGGCATGTGAATTTGGATGTAAGGTGGTGGCATAAAAAATGCTACTATTTTAGATGAGAATAAGCCCCCTAGAGGCACCAACTGACATAGTTTTTCAGACCGGACCGGAGATCTAAACGCTGGATGTCTCGGTTCACGGTTTAATTGGTCCAACCGTTTAGACCGCCGGTTCAAAACGGTTCAAATATAGTGCGATCCACACTTATGACACAAACACATGCGTATCCTAGTGGTGATATTGCTGCTCTTAGAAGCTGAGGTGGGAGGTTCGAGTCCTCTCCTAGCACATTTAGCCCCCCTTTTGCACTATTTTCTCCATGTTTCTCCACCACCTCCCACATGTCCAGCCTACCAACCGGCCTGATGTCAAGTTTTCTGACCGTTTTTCACCGGTTTTTAGAAAAAACCACCGGTTGGATCGGTCCAATAGCGGTTCGCCTGCATTCCGGTCTTTTACGTGGACCGAACCAGCTAGGTCTTTTACCAGTCGGACCGCCTGTCCGGTCTGGTTCAATTTACTATGCCAACTGATGGTGAAAAAAGAAGCAGTCCACATTCCAGGGGAAAAACTTTTTGGGTAAAAAGAGTCAAAGTTTTCTCCTTTTGTCTCCAGTTAGAGAATTTGACTTGCATTTTCAATAATTTTCCCTCTAAGAACATCTCATTTACTTTGGGAGTTTATGACCCTGATGATGTTCCATACTAGTATTTTAGTTCACCATTTGCTACTGTCCATCTACAATTGGTATTAAAGGACAAGCTGCAAAGCAAACAAGGGGCTCTACAAGAGGAATTAGAATAGTAGAATGAAAAACTAGGTTCTGTAGCTCCACAAACCATAGATAATAGAAAAATGGAACCACTAATAAGATAACATAGCTTTCTCAAAGATGTCATTGGTAAAGTTTTCCAAGAATTCATACCAAAAGAGATTCAGTCTTACAATTTTATTCCAACATGCAGGTTATTGGTTGGGATAGCAAGCAACCAACATAAAGTTTTTGAGAGTTAAAGCCAAAAGAAATACTAATCCTAAGAAGAGTCCTAATGAAACTACTTCTGATAGACTAAGCATTCTGGGTGTCTTTCTCCATAGGAGAAGCCAATCCAACCTTTAAGGTGTATCTAGAGGAAACCCTTGGCAGTCTTGCTAGATGAGGGGCAAGATTGAGTTTTGTATCTAGGATAAAATGGCCAAGGGCGCGCGTTGGGTCAAGGACAACCTCCCTTAGAAGCTTCTTTGGTGCATTCTTCATTCTTGAGGCCACCAAAAGCTTCCCTGAGAGCCTCTTGCTGCATCTGAGAAAGATGTTGCCTAGTTGCTCTTTCATCTTGCTGGCCCTCCTAATCTTCCTTGTGGTGAGGGTGGTGGGATCTCTGTCATATCCTCATCCTCTTCTAGGACCACAAATGCCTCCTTCTCTATGGGTGTGTTGTTGATATGTGCAGGTAGCAGGAAAGCCAGATGCACCAATAGAGAATGGTCATTAAAAAAGTAGGGAATGGGAGTATTAGGATCAATGTCTAATAGTGATAGTTAGGATGAATAA
This sequence comes from Cymbopogon flexuosus, assembly GCA_027790015.1. Classification (NCBI taxonomy): domain Eukaryota; kingdom Viridiplantae; phylum Streptophyta; class Magnoliopsida; order Poales; family Poaceae; genus Cymbopogon; species Cymbopogon flexuosus. The sequence goes on along the minus strand of JAKNSH010189151.1, from coordinate 2,033 downwards.
GAGGCATTGGGAGTTTTGGAGATAAATTTCATGAGACACCTTTATCCATGCCCATATAGCAGTCACGTATGATGGGTTTCAATCTATTCAAAGTGTCTAGGATGCTTTGACTAGGTTGGTTTGTGTTAATTCATATAGTCCCTCTACCACTTGTGTATTGGTCCCTTCCTAACCAGAGTTGTATGCAATAGTTCAATGCATGTGGCACATGCCAAATGAGCTACAACATCATCAACAATATGTCCAAAGTATCTCTTTTAAATAATCATCAATACTCTCACTATTTCCTTTCTAGGTACTAGGTAAATATTCTAGTTGTTTCCTTTTTGGTAGTACACCATATGATCCAATAAATCACTAGTCCCGGCTAATGGAGGGAATCAATTCATGATCACTAAAACACTTTCACATCAAATTGTTGGAGAGAGTAACAAAGAGAAAATTACATACCATGTCCTGATGAGGTAGATCTGGTAGCAAGGATATAAGAGCAGTGGCAAGGGCGATGAAGCAGGTCGCTATCACAGATGAATATGATGGTAGGGAAAACTTCGCAAAAGTAGCAACGAGGCAAATCTAGGAAGAAAGTCCGCAAAGTCAGTGATAACTACATGAATATTCACGTCAGAGTAGATCTGGAGGGTCCGAATGGACGGGATGCGTAATCTTCCAGTGGAAATCAAGCGAAAGCATAATATTGAATAAAGAGGATATGTGATACCTTTGGTCAAAGGATCCAAGGTTCAGTCGCACCTCCAAAAGAACCCCCACCGCGCCCAACAAAGCTTGCTAGGCGTTGGAATCCCAAATGCGATGGCAACAACACTGGTGGCGGCGGTAGTCTAAGATGAGAGAAAACCCTAAGAATTGGAGAAAGGAATGAGGGTCTCACTTTATATATCATACGTAGTAAGGTCAACATGGGCCACAACCAAGGAATAAAAATGTGGCCCAATAAGCCCTTTTATACCTCACTCTTTTTGTCTTTCATTTTCTCTTAGTTGCTAGTTTATTAAGTTTATGGTTGTGTTCCTATTAACAAGTTTTCTCAATAGTCATATCAACATTTATTCATCATACGGGGACTTGAAGTTTAAACCTTACAAATGCCTTGACTTAATAACATAACATTCTAGTTGCATAAGAAAAAAATTCCAGCTTAAACAAAATATTTTGTGTCTTCGCAATGAATATTCTAGCTTACATTTGAAGAATTCCACCTCCATATGACATCCAGAATGACAGCAACATAATTGAGATAAGAATGAGAAAATTGCCTTTCTTTGGTAGGGTACTCAATGTTGGCGTAATGGAAATAGAGTGTATGTCATGTGGAATAACATTTCCCGTCTGTAAGGTCCTAGATGACTAGAGGGGTGGCGAATAGCCTATTAAAAAATTCTACAAAGACACTAGGCAATTGAAAGGTCCCTTAGTTGGTTTTAATAATTAAGTGACAACTTTAGGTTGGACTAATGTGTTTATGTTGAGATACACACCATAGGTACATATGTGTGAGCAACATATGCCATGATGGTGGAAATGGCTTAGAGTTGTTGCAAGGCTCATATATGTGATGATAAAGGAGCTCATTGCATATGTGACATGACATGGAGTCATGTGACCATGGAGAAGATCAAGATGATGCTTGGCTCGATGGACCGGTGGATGTGTGAAGGGCAAGTCAAGGCTTTGAAGCGATGGACCATGAGATGGTAAAGCTTGAGCAAGACTTGGCGCCGATGGACCATGAGACGCTGAAGAGCAAGTGAGGTCAAGATCGATGGACCAAGAAGGTTGCATGATGATATAAAGTGGATCATATCATTTGGTGATCGTGTCGGTGCATGTGTTGCATTGGCACATTGGAGGAAGACGGTGGAAATGGAAATGCGCAAGGCAAAGGTATAACCTAGGGCTTTTCATTTCACCGGTCATGAGGTGAGTAGAGAAGTTGATGACCGGATTTAGGATTGATAGGCCGTACTATCAAGAGGGGCAAACTTGTTTGCATATCGGTCATCTAGTGCCAC
>JAKNSH010188826.1:0-17374 GCA_027790015.1 Cymbopogon flexuosus | reverse complement strand
AATGATTGCGCGAGGCAGTGGACGGGGGATTTGTTTGGTGCTGGTCGGGTGGGTGGGGCCCACCTCGCTGGTCCCACACGGCGTGGGCGTGGGGCCGGGACTAGACAAAGTTAAGGAAGGGGTCGCTGTTCTTCTACGTCTCCTCCCTCCCTCCCTCCACTGCGACGAGAGAGCCTGCAGACTGCACCGCCGTACCCTAGCTTCATTCTGCTAGCTAGTTGCTGCTCTCTTCTTCCTCATCGATCTCTTTCACTGTTCCCTTTGCCTGATATTCTCACAGCGACCGTAGATTGCGATCGAGTTTCTAACTCCAGCTAGCTCACTCGATCCTCTAGCTCTCCGATCGATCCGGGGGCATACAAGAGAGATAGATCATCAATCTCGTCAGTTCACATTTATTAGTTGGATCGGATCAGATCATCAGCAACCCCGTTCGTCCCCGTTCCCGTTTGCACGGCAGTACGTCGTCCTTCTTCCTTTGATCTCCCTCCCCCCCTCTCTCTCTCTCCTCCATAGCTTCTTTCTCTGTGCTAATACCTAGGTCAGGGGAGAGGCAGCAGAGAGAGGAACAAGTTAGTGATTAGCCAATATTGATCGATCGAGCTTGTTGCATCCACTGATTCATGCAGATCCGTGAACTCTCTCATGCATGTTATAGCAAGGTACGTAGGTATACTGCTACTCTCTGATCGATGCTGCTCGATCTATATATATGAAGAACTATTCAACCTAGCTAGCTTAATTAAAACAGTATAGATTTTCTCTAAAAATTTTATTATTTGGTTCATCTCGATCTACTTAGCTTGTTGTGTGAGCTTTCATCCTGTTGATATCATTCGTTCCTTTTCTTTTGTCATCAATCGCTTGTTGTTCGACGTACGTGTATCATGAATCTCTATCTGCTGTGACATTCTTCTTGGGATCTGAACCAGATAATGACCTAGCTAGAGAGAGAGACTACCAACACGTATATAGATCAGCAACCAGCAAGACAGGGAGACCGACCAAGAGAAATAAAGGTTCACTCCTGTCTCCGCCTGCAGCTCTACGTACTGCAGCTACTACCAAAGCTAGCTGCTAGTGTAGAGATCTCTCTGCAAGGTTTCGTCACATCTCTCTGATCTGGGAAAGGTATATATATATATATTCTTCGTCTTATGTTACTTTTCATATTAGACTTGCATTTCGCCGGATCTCGAAACCTAGATAGCTAGGAATATCCTAATGAATATGTATAGACACTATAGTACATATATGTGATTATTGTTTTCTTTGAATCTGCTAAGATGGTTTCTAGATCGCAGGATATATAGGAACTGTGTGTTCTTGCACTAATAACTCTCTCTCTCTCTCTCCCTCTCTCTCTCTAAATTCAGCATCAAATTTACTGATGATCTTTACTTCTTCAAATAATCTTCGAGCTACCACTTATAAGGAATATGGACCAAAAATTATATTTCATAACATGCACGGGGCGCTGCAATGATTTTGTCCCCTAGAAATAATTTCGAAGGGCCAGATCAGCTTGCACAATTAATCACTACTTGCCTTTAGCAATACAATTTGCAAGTGCCAATACATTTTTTGTTCTATATATATGCCATATATTTCACAATAAAATCATTTATCTAAATTCAGCAACAAAATTTTGCAATTATTATTCTTGTTTTGGAAAAAATAATTTATCAAAATCTGGCAGTGTAGGGGGGGTTTGAACCGGTACAGAAGTCGAAATCTGTAGTAGTGATCACGTGAGTTTTATATTATTTAATCAAAGTTAAATGAAAGAATCCATGCACAACAATATCTCCGCTAGCTATGTGTACTCCCTTCGTCCTCAAATAAATCAATTCCTAAGTCAAACTTTTTTTTTATAAAAAGCGTGTTAAGATTTACAACGCCAAATTAATATCATTAGATACACCATTAACTAATTTTTTATACTATGTTCATTTTGTGTCATAAATATTTTATTTTTTCTATAAATTTGGCCAAACTTAAAAAAATCAAGTTAAGACATCTCTAGGAATTGATTTATTTAGAGACGAATATAGTATATATAATAATGGGGGCCAGGTGAGGCCGAAATTCTATTAAAGACATATATAGACAATATATGTAGAAAAAAGGTCAATCATTGACACATGTATGCTCTCTTTTTCTTGTACAAGTTACAAATGTGCATGAGAGTAGTGCACGTACTAACTTAAGGCACAATGAACATTTCTTAATTAATTAATAATAAACTAAGAATATATTACTGCCACAATGCACATGCGACACCATGGTATGGTAGTTATTATTAACTAATCCATATATCATAAGAACGTACATATAGCGCAGTTCTAAATAATCAACATCTCTCTCCAACAACATTAATTGATCAGAACAATGAAAAAATTGACGACGCTTACATATCATACTAAGTAGCTAGCACATATGATCATAGACACGCATGCACCTCGCGCGTGAGTGCCACACTTTAGTGGGTGGACCCATATCATCCAAAGTTGGGTGAAATGCATGTATACATTACTGTATGCACTAGAGGCCAGGCCAGCCAGCCTGCACTAGGGAAGGCCTGCATCCAGGACATGTATGATGAGTTTGAGCAGCAACAGAAGCAGTAGGGGGAAACATTCCGCAAAGAGTAATGAGTGGTGATATGCTCATCTGCTCAGTACCACATGCAATGCAATGCAAGCATTGAGCGAGGTCATTAGTATCGTGCATGCGTCACTACTGCAAATGATCATGCTTGCTTCGAGTATTACTTTTTATCTGTCCATTATCGCATGCGTACCCTACCCTGCTGGTGCGCGCGGGTTAAAATTATGATCGATGGTACACATATGCATATGCATTCATGGATTACATCCTGGCAGGCCGATTGGCGGTTTAATATATATTTAGGTCTCATAGTAACCTGATGATATATATACACACTAGTTATCTATAACGTGTAACATATTCACTGTGGAAAATTTCAGGCTGATCAGTCTAGTTATCTAGCTAGCTAGATGGGTATGAGCAGCACACAAGCACAGACGCAGCAGCTGGTTCCTCCAGGTTTTCGGTTCCATCCGACAGACGAAGAGCTGGTGGACTACTACCTCAGGAAGAAGGTGGCCTCAAGAAGGATCGACCTCAACGTCATCAAAGATGTTGATCTTTACAAGATTGAGCCATGGGATCTCCAAGGTCAGTACATTTTAATTTACATTGTTATCAATATAATGTGATATACATAAATAGATGTTTTTCATCTCGTCATCTCTTACGTACACACACATCATCATTACAATTGGGGAATCGAATTGGCATGCAGAGAAGTGCAGATTGGGAGGACCTGGTGAGGAGGAGCAGAACGAGTGGTACTTCTTCAGCCACAAAGACAAGAAATACCCGACGGGCACCAGGACCAACCGGGCCACCGCCGCCGGGTTCTGGAAGGCCACCGGCAGAGACAAGCCCATCTATGCTAACAAGCAGCGGCAGCTGGTGGGCATGAGGAAGACGCTGGTGTACTACAAGGGCAGGGCTCCCAATGGCCACAAGTCTGATTGGATCATGCACGAGTACCGCCTTGAAACCAATGAGAACGGCCCTCCCCAGGCAAGCAAAGATCTAATATAATTTATTTACTTCATTGTATTAATTACTATACCTTAATTATATATATTAATTTCACTGCCTACCAAATATATCATACAATGAAGCTTTGATCATTATATATATTCAGTATAGTACGATACAAGCAAGGAGTTATCATACATATAAGTTCAGATCATGGCAACCCAAAAATATAATGCATATTGTCATATATACACAATATTGGTCGTTGTGATGTGAATTGATATTCATCGCCAGATGATTAACCTGCATGTGTAGATTGTCGTTGTTACTCACAGCAGCCAGCTTTTCATCATGCAGATCAAAATTATCATGAAAAAATATAGATGCATTAATTTATACCATCGTCATGCATGCTAAGCTACATATCTTATTCATACATATATACCAACAGCAACTGTATAATGATAGGTGTATTTGTTATAAAACTTAATTATAATGTTATTTACAAGGGTATATATTCTCTATTCATGCACATTGTCTCAAAGTTTATCCTATACAAAAGTAAAACTTATCTGAATCCAACTGCCACTCGATCCTATGTTACTTTGTTTCTGCTTTTGTGATGTGATGTACTGTGCCTTCCATGTATATATTTCGGAACATGCATGTGTGTAGCAACATATGGAATTGCTCATCTATAGATCATACCATTAGGGCACTGGACATCATAATAAGTTGGTAGCATGTGTTTCAATGATCTATTAAGAACTCTGCCAGTTTAATAATGTTGTTCTACATTTAAGATGGTGTTCGTTTTCTGAATAATCACATACTTCACATCAGCTACCTTTTTCAACATATATATCATCTATATTTCAGGAGGAAGGATGGGTAGTATGTAGGGTGTTCAAAAAGCGACTACCAACAACAAGAAGAGAATCTGACCATGATGCACCATGCTGGTATGTCGATGAAGATGGAACCTTCATGCATGACCTTAACTCTCCCATGAGTGGAATGCCACCTCACCACAGCATAGCACAGCTGCAAGAACAACACCTCCAAATGCTGAACAATAGCTACAAGAGGGAACTGAAGCTACAATTCCAGATGCCAAGCAGCCATCATATTCTCAACGCCATTCCTCACGAGCTAGAGAGCCCATCCTTCCATTCTCTTTTGGTCTCACCAGACCATCAAACTAAAGCACACCATGCTCACCAACATGTCCAGCTCATGGAGCATGCAGTCGACCAAGTCACTGATTGGAGAGTTCTGGACAAGTTTGTTGCATCTCAACTTAGTCACGATGCAGCAAAGGGTGTAGATTATACTGGTGAAGGAGATATCCTTCAGGTCAATGAGAACCAAGAGGTGGCTACCGATTATGCATCAACGTCAACATCCAGCAGCCAAGTTGATCCATGGAAGTGACGATGATGAAATTAATCAAACATACTACCTCATATAAAATATTATATTAAGAGCTACAATAATGATGATTATATCATATCAGATCAATTGGGACATATAAGTAATTTGATATACATAGTGGTGTGTAAATAAGACTATATATATTGAGCTGTGTATCAGTGTACTACTTATTATGTCCTTCAGGATGTTGTACTGAATATACTTATCACATCGTGCTTCTATATAAATAAAGTCATGGAGAACCTAGAAACTTCATGAATCATATTTGTAATAGGCCGGTGACACTCTCTCAGTTAGTATATGACACTAAGTTGTTGGTCTATCAACCATTAATAACTCAATAACCATATTTATGATATTTCATTCTCAAGTGATTCTATAAATATTGTACTATGTGCTCATAGCACGTTCGTGAAAAAAAATATATTCTACCTTTGGCAGCACATTTTTCTTTAAGTGGACACTATGGAAATGTTAGATAATATGGAATTCTAAACTGACAAGCTTAAATGTGGAACGTGGAATAACAATTTAGTTTAATTTGCTAAGTGAAACACCATGAGGAATGTGGAATTAAATATCTGAACTTTTTTCGAAGAACAAGTCAACCAAAGTTATATTTGTTGTCACAACTTACCTATGGAGATTTATATATATTATATACCATATTTTTTGCCAGCTATAATCCTCAAACATCATTGCCCAGGACTTTTCAGTTCACTTAACCAAATACATAAGATGTTAATAAACTATTTATAGAGCCAGAGTTCAAATGACCAATCGTTATTTTTTTAAAAAAAAATGATCAATCGTTGATCGTCAGAAGGATGAGCTCATTAAGTGCAATAACCTTCATTCCTTCTACTCTCCAAAAAAGAAAATAGAGAGTACATGTGCCTAATTCTTCATTCTAGAAACAAGGCCAAAGGTATATAGGCGAAAAAAATACTGTACATGCATTGATGCATTTGTTTGCCTCCTTATTAGATGTGCAATTGTGTAAACAGCTAATTTGCTTGAATAAAATGCAATCAGGGCTTCAAGTAGGTCAGTTATGCCGTGCTCTTTCTGGGTCCTTAGGCTATACACATGTTACTGGGAGCATAAAATTCATCCATTATCTACAGTTAATGGGCCGGGCAATGAGTTTGAGGCCAGGATATTTCAGACTTCTTAGATAATACAGTACCCTATCACAATTAATACCAATGGTCACATCAATAAGAAATCCTAGCACAGATCAAAACTCTTCACTTGGTGTGCTCTCGCCTGGTGGAACTATTTATGAATCAGTGAGGACGGGTATGGTCCTCCATTACAGTTCTGACTAACGAGCAATGCAAAGTTACAACTCATAACTCGACAGGAATATCATAGTCGTAAGCAACTCATGGGTATTTCTAATCTCTAGAGTGTGATATACGCATTATACATGTAAGTCCAAGTATATAAGCATCAGACATGATATGGAGAAGATCAAAGGGGAATTGTTTTTGATCTTTCATCGTGAACAGAACAGGCCAAAGAAAGAAAACCAACTAAAACTCGGTTTAATCATGCACATAGTCGTTAACACATTCCATGTGCATCGCTGCAAGTATGTAAACTTAACACGGAGTTAGGGAGAAGCTGCTCTGCATGATCACCTATTTGCACTTAGCTTTAGATCATTAACTTACGGACTGAAAATGTTAAGGAATAGTAATCTGTCTAACTAGCCTGTTCAAGGAAAAAGAAGCTAGCAGCTTATCTCCCACGAGTCATCAAACAGTAAGGACAGGTTCAGTAGCCAATTCAAGGCATATCATTTATTTTTGAAGGGACATATATGTAGAATGGTAACATGTATAGATTGGCTATAATGAGTTTTACCAGCTAGAAGTAAAGAAATTTCTATCTAGAGAACAGGTACAAAGAAAAAAAATGACAAGTCCACAAATATCATGGTAAGTAATGACATGAAAGAAAGGTTGATAACAGTAACATAACTCACCTACCACTGAGAACACTTTGGTGATCATGGCCCAGGGGATTATGTGGAACAAGCATGATCGAGCTAGATGACAAAAAATACAGGAGAGAAAGGATCGGATAGTGACACCACCTCAAGGAGTGGTGTGGTGCCAATGCAGAGAGTGAATGGCAATGCTTCCTGACCGTTGCTTTAAAGGATCAAAGACAGCAAGCATGCATAGGAGCAGCAAGAAGACATGCATGTATGCATTGCATGCCTCCCACCGACTGATCGAGCTTCCGGCTTATATAGTGTAAGAGCCCCACATACACTTGACCACAAGCCAGCCATGCAGTCCACACACCCTTCAAAGCAATGCAAGCATTACACACTCCAGAAAAAGCATGGTCTGCATCACACCTCTCAACTACTTCACAGATGTGTATACTGATAGATGGGACACATATGGCCCTGCATGTCAGTGTCTGCAGTTCGTGTGAGAAAAGAGGCAAACCACAATATGATAGGGATTATTTGCGCGTGTATGAGGTTTAAAAGGAAGGTGTGGAAAAGGCAGGGGTGTTGGGAACCAGGCAGGCAACAACATGCATGCATGCATGAGATCGATGGGCAATGAGATGAGAAGGAGAATCGAAGTGGGTATAATTAAGTACACAGAGAGGGGAGGGTGATGTTTGTTTGTAGAGGAAGATAACATGATGCCTGCGTGAAAGCCTTCATGTGAGACCCCATCATGTCTGCTCACAGCCCTTCTAAATCTCTAGCTAGTTAGTAATCCGCCATACGCAACTGCAGTTTTCACACTGCATGTACAATCATTCATATGTCAATCTTAATCCCAAGCAACACAAATAAAATAAAGGAATATATAGATGTGAAGACGCATAGAGAGAGATGCACTTTGAGCTCTTGCCATGCATAAACAAACTAAGAGATAGATATGCAACCAAGGGAAAAGGCTCCTTGTACTTGCCTCATTATTGCGTTCATTTCACGCTGAAGAAGTATGTATCATGTACTCATGGATCAAGACCCCTCAGCTGCCAAATATAATCACATTGGTTATTAAATCCACCAGTTTTTTTGTTTCATATAGAAGAAAAACAATATATTAATTCTGCCTATCTCAGCAATTAATCAAATCATTGGAGTGCATGCAAAAGAATAAGACATAGGCCATTTAATTCAGATAAAGATTATTTATTGTCCATTTGTCTGCTCCATGCATGGTAGCAGGGGAGGTGATGTCTCACTTCTAGTCTTATATACATAAAACAACATAAATAACTTCAGAAGGTGCAGGATGACCAAGATGAAATGTATCCATAATTTGTTCAAAGAACTATAGAACAAATTCCGCTCTGTTTTAGTCCACAAGAAGAAAAAAAGGTAATATCATCCAAAACAGGGGACAAAAATTTCAATTCAATATACTCTTTCCCTGATGATGTGCTCTATATTAAGCCAGGCGCCCTATCAAAGTAACCCTTTCAAAATGCTTCTTGTTCCTAGTGTTTTAGCTCCTTTTTTTTATTTGTTTCTGAAATGTTTTACTCTTTAACTCCTAACCTTTAGTGATATATATGATTGAACTTATGAGCATACAACCTCACTGATGCGCACCTACCACCATTGACCAAGCTTAGGTAAGAAACATCGGATTGAATCCCTACATGTCTAGTTATCATGTAACAACAGGTATATTTTCAAATGTTTCTTAATGAGGTTAATTTCTATAAACTCAATTGCATTATATGTCTAGTTGTATATCTCTCTGTCGCTCAATCCAAAATCAAAGTGGACTTTCTAGATCTTTTTATGTCTAGTTAAAAACATCTGTTTCAAAGAGAGTTAAAAAAAAGAGAGGAAGAAACGTCATTATCATTGTTCCAGAGTTCAGAGTGAATGCCACTAGGTGGCAGCCAGCAGCATAATCTGAAATACCAGGACAAGGAAAAATGGTGGAGATATGGCCAGAAGCCACTCCAAACTTGCGTGCTGCTACTGGGATCGGGAACACCCATCCTGCCGCCGACTGAAGTGGCTGCATATGCAACAATGATTGCGGCGTGTCTCTTGCCTGGAATTGATATGGCATGACTAAGCTGCACCTGTATGCATCACTCATGACGAAGCAAAATACACTCATGAGTTGAGTTGGGCATAGAGCCAACCACACATGAAGACCATTTCCTAGCCGCAAGCAACCACAGTGAAACAACAATAATGCGGCTAGTTCTGGAGGTAGAAGCAAGCAAGCATGCATACGGTGTGGAGCCGAGCTCACTCTGGGGGGTGGGGCCGGGGCCATCCAACGAACAAGGGGACAATGCTTCTTCCATCAGTGATTGCTGTTTACTCTACCAGGGACCAGATGCTCAGAAAAAGGCATAAAGGACCCAGGCAAAAAGGCTATGTTGAGTTGCTTTTAAGCGTCAGCACAGGTGTTTGTCCTAAGTATCTCTCTCAGGTTTGCCACTGCTACTTCTTTTGACAGTCCCGAGGAGTTTGTTTACTAAGTTGCATGTTAGAGCTAACATGATGAGTAAAATAAGAAGCAGAGTACCTCATAAATTGTTCATTTAGTTTTCTGTTTGTTTGTCAATTGTATAGCTTCTGCTGAAGGTTATTTAGTGTTTTTATTTCAGGCCAAGGCCAATAATTTTCCATAAATCATGTAGGGAAGCAGGCAGAGCCATTAATTACCTTTATCAAGGATTATTATGGTTTCATCCATAGCCATACGCAGTTCAAATAACACTGCAAGAAAACAACCTGGAACCAGTCCAGTAGCAATACAAAGAATGACCTAACCAAGTAGTAGTTTTTAACATCTATCATGGCTAATGAAGCAGTAAATCACTATCATGGCAAGGTCAGACTAATATTTTCAGAAGAATATAGTTTACCAGATTATACAAAGCAGAGGGTACAACTACGCTGGTTTAGTCAAATTTGTTCCTGGAAAATGTCTTGTTTGTCTTTATGGCAATCAGTTCAAGTTGTTATTTACTTGAGAGAATTACAGGGATTAAGGCGACCTAAAAGTCTATCGCAACGAACAGCTCCCATTGTTAACAGTTGACCGTATTGGTGCCTCTGATAGTCGGATAAGTTCATCTTATTATACAGATAAGTAGTTCAAGAAAACAAAAGGTGAACTGTTTGTCCAAACTGTTCAACTCAATTTCAGATGAAGTATTTCAGAGATGTTTCATGTACACTGAAGATTTGTGACTGTATGCACTAGTCTAGTCATGTATTGATGCCCTCAGAAAGTCAAGCACTTTAACAGTTATATGGTGCGTGACCTTTTCGAAACATGTTTGAGGGAGCAAAGCTGCTTGTACATATTCACTGGTGGCTGCTAGTAACGAGCACAGTTAAACTGTACAACAGTATGTACAAAAACTGTTACTCATCAAGAAGTAGTGATAAAAAGGCTTCAGAGTATTATATATATATATGATAATGGTGAGTTCCTATGATGGAGTATATATATATTTAGATGGCAATATTTTAGTATATAAAAGTTCTTTCTTTTTATTGCCGACGAAAGAACTAAATCCCTTGTTTGGATTGGGGGTGAAAAACTTTCACCGCACTGTAGCACTTTCGTTTGTATTTGACAATTATTATCCCACCATGGCCTAACCGCCTAAGTAGGCTCAACAGATTCGTCTCGCAATTTACAACTAAACTGTGCAATTAGTTTTTTTACCAACATTTAGTACTCCATGCATGCGTCTAAATATTCGGTGTGATAGAGAGAGTGAAAAAATTTGCAATCTAAACAAGACCTAAATACAGCAAGCACCTTGTTAATTGCATCTTTGCAAAAGACTAAGGGCGGAAGACAAATTTAATTGGTAGCTAGCAAGAGGAATGAGGATGGAGCCAAGTTTGACCAACAGGTGTTTTCTTATGTGGTATTTGCGTATTTACCTTAGAAGAAGAATTGGGCACGGAAGACGACGGCAATGATCTTTTGTTCATTTCCTTGAAGAAGCTTGTTGCTGCAGGTAGGCAGGCAGCAGAGGCTGGGTGCCTGGCGCCGACGGCGAGAGAGGCGGCCTGAGCCTCTGCCAGGCCAGGGAGGAGAGCAGGAGACGGCAATACCATCGCCGGCGCAGTGGTGAGCGGTTAAATGGCAGACGCCGCCGGCAGCCGAGGAGGCGAAGGCTTCTTGGGCCACAAGGGAAAGCCACTCCATTACTGAATAAGGTTGATTGCTGGCCCGAAATCACCGGATGACATGGACAAAAAGCCCAACTCACAATTGTTCTTCCGTAACGTATCATTCAAGTAGCCTATCCAGATCCAGATCCAGATCCATATCCTAATAACACGGGAGTTCATCAATCAATCAATCAATTAGCAAGGCTTTTATAATCCCCTGCCTCAAACATAAATGGAACCCAGCCATTAATACTGTGCTACGTACAGCAGCACAACACAAATTCAACAGCTTCATCATGTATGTAAAAGAGGTACTACAAACACCAGCCTCCCAAGACTGAAGCCACATCAAAATTTGCTCAAAGTCGCCAAGTCAGCACAAGTAGCAGACCCTACTCATCTTATTCAAGCTATGCTATATAACAAAGTGTTTCCATCGGAAGGTTAATAGAGCTTTGCTAAAAGGAACAGCAGTACAGTGCAGTTCTTCCCATTGTTGAACAGAACAGGTTAAACTTGCTCGGTTCTTCATCAGTACTTGACTCGCCACGCGTTCCAGTTAAGCTTGAGCTGATACCACAGAGGAGAGACCCCGTGGACTCCCCTCGACAACCGAGAATCAAACACATTGAACTCACATCTTCGCAAGGTGTCCAGGAGGACCTGGGCCGGTAAGGCTGGGAGGAGCACGGGGATCGCCTCTTTAGGCACTGAAGATGCAAGCTCACGCGCCTTGTGCAGGTGAGCCTCGGCAACAGATGCAACCTTGAAAACTGCGTCTGGCAGCCTCTCGTCCATCCTGACCTCTGATCTGCCACCATCCCGTATGAGTAGGCCACATTCCTCGGCCACACTAGCTGGGATATAAGGTACCGTCCCTTGCTTATTTACATGGTGAGGCAGCGCCTTGAGCAGTAGCAGAAGTCCGCTGGCTTTGCCGATGTGAGAGGCGGCATGATCAGCGATGGTGGACTGTATCCCACCAGCCTGCAGGGTCATGTAAAGGATGGTGGACTGGGTGTCTTCCGCATACCTCTCCAACTCAGCGCTTGACTCAGGAATGGTGCCCTCGTCACGGTTGGCGTCATTTATCCTTGCCTCCACAGACCGCTTGAGCCAGTGCTTGCTAACCTTGTGGTCCGCAACGACCGAAGAGAGCGCCTGGGCCACAGGGTGCTCGACCAGCTTGTTGGCAAAGACCTTGTCGACGGCGTCCTTCCACCAGAGAAGGCGCATGAGGCCGGTCCGAGGGTCGGACACGACATCCATTGCCTTTGCTGTCTCGACGTTGAAGGCGCGGAAGGTGAAGGCAGCCTTGCGCATGGCTGAAGGCAGGTGGAGAAGGCAGAGGTAGTGGTGGTAGTCATAGGCCCGGACTTGCCTGACACAGTATGACAGGGCTGCCTGTAGGCTACTGCTTGCTGCTGGCGTGCCGCTCATGAGCCCTGCCTTGTTCCTGTATCAGGAAGGAAGGTGCCTGCGCGACACTGAAAAGGAAATGCACATGATTAGATTAGATCCTGTATATACAACAGCTGACATTGGTAAACAACCGAACAAGAAGGTATGCTAAGTTACTGGTAAGGGAAATGAAGAGGCAACATGAATTGAATAGGCTCGTCTGCTTCAGTTTCAGGGGTTCATATGTATATAGTGCTAAATAAATATATTAACCAAATATAAAGTAGGGAATTCACAGGGAAATTAAACATGACATGTGCGCTGGTAAATTGCAATTGGTGTGGGACATCCAGTGCAATCAACAATGCAGACGCAGTATATCGAATGGAAAGAAATGTGGCGACATAGATGGACCAACTAACTGCATCTTTCATCAGAAAAAAAAAAATGAAATGAACCGCTGCTGGCTGAATCGATGGTGACCTAGCAGTAGCAGGTGGGGAGGGCAACTGAGGATGGGAGACGCCTGGTGTGGTGGTGGCTAGGGAGTTCATTACCGGGCACCGGAGGGTTAGAACCCCCGTGACAGCGGCCGGCCGCCGGAGGCGCACCGCGCAGGGCATGGATCCGAATCCTCCGGCGAATCAACGGGGGCTAGCATGTAGATGCAAGTGTCTAGCACACCAGGGAAGAGCAGAGCACAGGGCCGGAAGAGAGAAGCGTACGCGTACCTGTGCGTCGTCGGAGCACCGGAGACGGGCGGCGGCGGCGATGGGGGATGATCTGCTTCTACTTCTGCTCTGTTGTGTTGTCTGCTGTTGCCTGTTGAGCGGCGGAGCAGAGTGAATCCATCGATGGGATGGGCCTTTAAATGGGCCGGCTCGGCCCAATCAAAGTGTAACGGGCCAAAACGAGAAAGTGCCGTCCAGAAAGCCACGTGGCACCACTCCAGCTAGCTGTGCGGGGCGTTTATCCGACTGGGCTCTCGGCGACTGCCCACCACCCAGTTTCAGTTTCAGTTTCCTTTCCCGGCGGCGGCAGCGGCGGCGGCGGCGCGGCAGCGATGCTCCTCCTGCGCGCCAACCCGCTCGGCCCTGCACCGTTGTCCTTCGCCGCAACACCGGCAGCCTCCTATAGCTACTTCCCCTGGCCCTCTTCCTCATCCACCAGCACTGCCGCGCGCTGCTTCGTGGGCACCTCCGCTAGGCTCGCCGCCGCCGTGCAGTTCGATCCCCTCCGCTCCGGTTCTGGCTCTGACCAGACCGACAGCGTGTTCAACGCGGAAGGCGGTGAAGAGCAGCAACGCGATGACTCGGAGGGGGACTCCGACGGCGGGGAAGAGCAAGGGCCACAAGGATCGGACCCCAAGAGCATCTCCGGCATCCACGTGCCGCGCCAGCGCTACATCGCCGTCCCCAAGGCGGCCCTCCTCGACGCCGTCCTCTCGCAGTTCGCCTCCGACGACGACGCCGCAGACTTCAAGCGCTGCGCCAGGTGCAATACTTATTCCTCACTTCTCCAACAATAGTAGTAGTAATTATGATTTCATTCCCTTTCTGCTCTGCATCTCTAGATGCTTGGACGCCATCCTTCACGCCGAGCACAAGAGGATGCTCGAGGAGATGCGCACCTCCTACATGCTCACGCAACGCCACCAGGACGACGAGGAAGAGCAGGAGGATGACACTGACACCGCCTCGGACGACGTCGTCAACGGCAAAGCCGCCTCTGGATTTTTCGGCATCACCCAACAGGATGGCACCTTGTTCCTTACTAGAAGCGTCGGCTTAAGAACTCTGCTCGGATTGGCCCCAGACCCCGATTCCCAGACTAGGTAACAATGATGAACCAAACATACATGGAAATGGAATGATGGATGCTTTCAAACTCTAGTTGCTTATGAATTCAGTAAGCTACAGACCACCTGCTTGGTGCCTACTGACTGGTTGCTTTTGTGTGACTGCCTTTTTTCTAAAACAAAAAAAATAGAGTTGCTTTTGCAACTCAATTTCAGCGTTCTTTCATGAACCTACTACGCAATGCTCAGTTTGAAGAGCTCTCTGCACAAGATCTGCTCTTGACATACGCCCTGAATAGCGATTACCTCCTCACGCTGCCCATTTATGTCGACTGGAAGAAGGCTGCTCAATCTAATGCAATAATATTCAGGTCACACTTTTTCCCTGGCTTGCTGCCTGATCCATATCTTTGCAAGGAACTGTCACTCTCTGACGTCCCTTATTTTTTCCTCCCTTACAGGCGTGGATACGCGACTGAGAGGCAGAAAGGCCTCCTGTTAGTGGAGAAACTCGATTACTTGCAATCAAAGCTCTTGCAGAATGTCTTCTTCGCCCTCTCCAAGCCCTTGAAAAAGCCAGGCAAATGGCTTAATGAGGTCAGTCAATCTTTCTGTCCTCACATGCCTAATGTTCATGATCTTCGATGTGACTGTGACCTCTTACTTATTATTATATCCTGTTCACCTGTGATACAATCAACACGAACTCTTTAGTGGCTCTAATACTGCTGTACACACACAGTTGAAAGAGATGGTTCCAGTGTGGAAGTAACATTTGTCTTGGATTATCTATACATGTTATGATAACAGTTTAGGGGCTGCAGTTTTATTATTTGCATCACGGTACATGTGCTTGTGGTTCTTTGGCCAATGAACTCAAAAGCATCTATCACTACAATCCATGTGCCCTCTTAGACCATTGCGAATGAGCTAACTAACTATCAAAATTTGAGAATAATATAAATGCTGCAGATTTCGCTATTTCTAGGCAATTTGTTATGAAATCAGCATTCCAATTATGTTCCTTTTTTTCTGAACCCTTACGGATTTTGTGTGTCACTCGGAACTTTTGTCTAATTGTATGTGATTGTTTTAGTTCATGGCAGGCTTTGAAAAGATCAACAGATAACCCGGGATTTCAGATCTGGATCGATAAATTAAGACTCTGGCTTAAAGAGCAAACTTATGTAGATAATTCACTGCTGCTGATAGAAAGCTCTTCATGGGACAAGCTTAGTTCTGATCAGTTACCTGATGCAGATGTTCCTATTTGGATCGCTGCACAAAGGGCTGTCTCTCGTTATGAAGGAATTCTGTCACCTGTTGGTCCTCGTGGAAGACTGTTAAGAAGATTGCTTAAATGGACTGGACTAATACCTTCTCTGCCAGAAGCAACAATAAGATCTAACAATGAAACTAAACATCTTGAAGGACATTTGAGGTTAGACCCCAAGTATATTTATATGTATCTTTCTCTTTGCTTTAGGGATACTTTATCAAATCTTGGTAATATTAGTAGTTTGTGCAAATTAATGCAGACCGGCTCTACAGCATTATTGCATAAGAATCTGATGACCAAGCTCATATTATAAACTTCCAGATTTCAGTCCGTATTTGTCTTCCTTTGCACATATTCTTCCAGGCTCTGATGGATATTATTGTTTCCATTTTATTGTTTCTACACGTAAGTGTGGAAAGAATTTGTTATTTAAAAACATATACCCGAAAAATTATATCGAAATGATCATTTGCTTGCTAATTTCTTTCGTTGTGATATCATATAACTCGACCATTCACATTCCATGACTTAGTAAAGTATATTCTGACTTTCGCTTCAGGCCAAACTTTCTTCCAAGAATTACCCTTGATAATATATGGGAGCCTGCAAGCAGAGAATCTTGCAATAACAATATCTGGGAGATAGTGAAAGCTTCTTTTCGTATTCTGTTTGGGAGGTCTACTCTTCAGGTATGTAGAAAGTTTGGTTTCAGGTCACCCATTTATTCTGATATGATTATTGCAATGATAAGGTGTGAGTGATTGTGTTTGTTTAATAGCCGATCGATCACTTGCTTACATCAAGTCAACAGAAAAAAAAAAGGAACAGGTGACACATGCACATGACCATGAAGTGCCTTAGACAGCAACAAAAAGTTATAAAAACAATTGAAATGGCATGGGATGGATGAAACCTTTGTTCAAAATAATTGACATGCTACTACCATGGATAGAGAATTGCAATATTCAAATGATTTATCTTTTGTTCTGCATAGACTTGGGTATCAAATTAAACTAGAAACTTTGCCAGGAACCAGCATTCCAGGAGTTAATCCTACTTTACACTGATGAAGCTGCTCAAAGTGAAAAGAAGGATACATCTGAGATGCTTCCACTACAACTGAAAATTTATGAGAGGATTCCGATCCCAGATCTGCCAGTAAGTCCCTGAGTCTCAGATAAACCGGAAAAAAAGGAAAATTATTGTTTCCTAGATGTTTAAGGAAAATAATGTTTCCCAGATCTGGAATATATTTCATTAATATCATCCCAGTTAGAAAGCTTGCATTCTTCATTACTTAGATGAGAAATCTATTGTCCTGAATCTTGATTACTTTGGTACTGATGAAGCCTTCAAAAACCTTCACTCTGTTCATTATATTGATATCATAGTGACTGTCATGCTAAAATTTGTCTGCAGGTAGTTTTCCCCCACAAGAAATTGTCCTTCCGCATCCTAGATACAGTAATTTTCTATTAAACCTTTTTTTACTCTAATCCCCTGTTGTCATTGTGGACTCCTACCATATAACTTATAGACATACATACATCATTTTTTTTTTGTTTCTGTTCCTGCACATTGGTTTGTTGATAGTTTGTCTCTAATTCAGGTAAGGCTAGATATTGCTACTGTAATAGGTCTGTTGGCGTATGTCGTGAACTACAAATTTGAGAGTTTAGCCTCATCTCCGTAAGTATGTAATTTGTATCAATATAGGCTGATTGAACCATAT
>JAKNSH010188736.1:0-10744 GCA_027790015.1 Cymbopogon flexuosus | reverse complement strand
TAGTGTGCTAATCGAAAAATCCTTTGAAAATGATTGCGAAAATGCTAACACACAAGCACATTGGAGATGTACACTTGGTGGTGTTGGCACATTTGCAAAGGTGGCGAAAGTTCGCGTCGACTTGGGCTTGAAAACGTGGTTTTCTGAGCGTCGGACGCAGGACTCGAGAACGTCGGACGCTGTTGGAGCGTCCGTCGCATTGTGGTGCGCGTGGCTCGCGTGTGTTAACGTAACAGACGCTCTCGCTGGTTTTGTGCGTCCGGAGAGGTGCGCCGGACGCGTCCGGCGGTGGTCTGTCTTTTGGGCGCTATCGCGGCCTTGTGGCGCCGGACGCGTCCGGCGATGGCTGGCCAGAGCGTCCGGAGGTCGGGTCGTTTGCAGACCTCTCTTGACGGCGTTCGGAGGTTCTTGCGGCGTCTGACGGTGGCGTGCCGGACGCGTCCGGCGGTCACAAGTTTGAAACCCTAACGGCTAGTTTGAAAACATGGTTTCTGGCGCTGGTTTGGTTGCACGCGCCGGGAGCGTCCGGCGGTGGAGCGCCGGAGCATCCGGCTGCTCTCTGTTTGCGCCTGCTCTGCCCGAGGGGAGAAGAAGCAGGAAGGGTCGGGGGCCAGCGCCGCTGGGCAGGAGGCGCGAGACCGGCGCTAGGCACAAGGCCGCCGGGGTCGCTGCCGCGTACCGACAGCGTGCGGTGCCGCATGGAGCCGTCGGGCGCAGGCCGCCGAGGTGGCCGAGGCCACCGGGCACTCGGGCGAGCGGGTGTGGAATTGTGGATGCAGGTGGCAGTCTGCGTCGATGGTTGAAGGAGATGCGGATGGATAGATGCTTCGGTGGTTTGACCGATGAGATAAGGTTGGGAAAAGGAAAGAAAAAATATGGAGTATTTATTGTATTAGTTTTTTTTGATGGTAACAGATATTGTGAGGAAGAAAATAAACTAAGTAAAGAGTTATGCAAAAATAGATAATGGTGTTATTTATTGGTCAAACATCAAACAAATTTACGGAGCTTTGATATTTGACTATATAAACATATGAATAATATAGAAATTAAAATTACAACATATTTTCGTTTAAATATTTTGGTGCTTTAAAAAATATATGATTTGTATTTTAATTACTATAGTCTTTAAGTGTTGTTTGGTTCTACAATGGCATGGGGGCAAGGGGAAGTATTATGTTTGATTCCCGCGAGGCAATCTAAGAAAGGCTGTTTGGTTCGCGCGCTAATATGATCATAAACATTTACCGCCCAACCGTGGATGTAATCCGCACTTTGAACGACTATATTTATTCCTGTGGCGTATGATTACATAATACCTGAATGAAAGAAAAAATAACTTATGTGATCGGCTGGCGGTGTGAATGTATACGCTACAAAATGAACGAACCAAACAACATCTTACTAGGCCATTGTGTTATCTAATTAATAAAGATGTCATAATTTTTATAAGAGTTAAATGCACCAACGATCCCTGAACTTGCAAGGGTGTGTCAAATAGGTCTATGTACTTGAAAAATACATTTCTAGACCCTTAAACTTGTGAAGTGATGCACCGCAGGCCTATGGCAGCCATGTGGACAATTTTTGCTTATGTGGCACGCTTGTGTGGCATGTGTTTTCTATTTAGCCCCACACATTTATTTTTTTTCTTATAAAAGTACAGCCTCTCTCATCTCCCGTGAAGAACCAGAGGCATGCATACATGCTTGACGATGTGAAAACGCAAGCATGAGTTCCGGGCTTCTGGCCAGTTGCTAGCTATAGCTTCTTGCCTGCTCGTCGACCGGCTGTACGTGTGCGTCTGTCGACCTGTTAGCTAGCTTCTCGTGGTTTGTGTTCCAAATTCTAGTCCTCTCGGGTGTGTTTGTGAGGTTCGTCTAACGGTGTCCGAATTTGCCAAAGCGCCGATCGATCTTAGCCCGAGTTCGCTGCTCCGTTCCAATTATAGAGGATATGGCGGCGGCGGCGGCGCTCGCGGCTGGAGGCGCGGTACGCCATCGAGAAGGTGGGAGCGGAGGCGAGCACGATAGCCTGGGCAGCAATCCCACACAATGGAGACGGAGATGAGTTGGCGCAGGCCGGCATCAGTGGCTGTGAGTGACTGATATGATGGTGAGCGCGGTGACGAACGAGGAAGCCGGCGAGGAGAGGAGCCGTCGCCACACCACAGCTCGGCGCGTGGCGAAGGAGGTGAAGATCTTGGCGAGCCCGGCGGCAGGCCGGCTGGTCCTCCCTGTGTGCGATGCTGGCACGACAGGGTGGGCTCCGGCAATGTAGACGAGTGGCGTCGGACGACCCTTCCTCAGACTGCACCCGTGCAACAAGCGCCCAGCAACCTCCATAGCCTCATCGGCCTATCGCGTGCATGCCAGCTGCATAAGCTCGAGCGGGTTGAGGCACACAGGTCGAGCGTCACGCATGCAAGAAGCTAGCTAGCAGCCGGCCAGAAAGCCCGGGACCCATGCCCAGTTTGCGTGTGCACATCGACAAGCATTATTTGATCTGTGTCTTCACGGAAGATAGAGAGAGGCTGTATTTTTATTAAAAAAAATAAATGAGGGGCTAAATAGAAAACACATGCCATGCTAGCGTGCCACATCAGCAAAAATTGTCCACATGGCTGCCATGGGCCT
Organism: Cymbopogon flexuosus; assembly: GCA_027790015.1. Classification (NCBI taxonomy): domain Eukaryota; kingdom Viridiplantae; phylum Streptophyta; class Magnoliopsida; order Poales; family Poaceae; genus Cymbopogon; species Cymbopogon flexuosus. The sequence continues at coordinate 8,108 of JAKNSH010188736.1, read as the reverse complement.
ATGGTGTATCCTTTCACAAGTTTACGGGTCCAAAAATGCATTTTTCAAGTTCATGAACCTATTTGACACACGCTTGCAAGTTTCGAGACCGCTGGTGTATTTAACTCTTTTCATAATATAAAGTTTAGGCTTCGAATCTAATTAGAAAAATATTTCTTTTTCTCCCGTTGCAATGCATGGGCATATTTTCTAGTCTATACCTAATTATAAAGAGAGAAAATTTCTGGTGGCAAAAGAAATTTCTGCTTATCTGATTTGACATCGGTATATGTTTCCTTAATTAGCTCTTTTCCAATTCTCTGCCTGATATTTAATTGCGTTCCAACGACAGCTTGCCTGCAACCACCTGCAATTGCATTGGCCCACCGCAACCCCCACTCTAGCCACTAAGCATATTTGGTCCAGTACAGCCCAAATGCACTCGTGTCTGGCCCAATCCAGCTACCAAATTTACCATGGTCTTCCACACTTGACACTACAAGTACTGAAGGCTTACCACCACAATATACCACAGCTCTCGTCATTTGATAAAGTTTTCATTTAATTTATTGTTAAACATCAAAACACTCTTGGCAAGACAAAAATAAATAAATAAAACTATATGAAGATACGGTATTGATTAAAAATACCCTTATGGCGAGTGAAAAAAAGATGAGTAAATAAAAAACTATGAAAACGTGGTATTGTATAATAATGTTGAACTATGTATTTTATATCTAAAAATATCAATCCAAATATTTTGGTATCGCGATCCTTTCTATAGCTACGTTGCAAAGATAAAGTTCTATTTATATAGGGATAATGTCTCTTTTAAATCGTCTTCAATAATTATACCCATTACCCGTTTTCGTTAGCTACGTTGCAAAGATAAAGTTCCATTTATATAAAGATAATGTCTCTTTCTAATTGTGTTAATAAGTATACCCCTTACCCGTTTCGTTACCCTTTGTAACATGAACTTTCTAACACTAGAAAAAAATGGACTATGCATGATATGTTTAATTTTAAATAAATGGTGAACCCACGGCGCATCCGTAGCAACGCACGGGCATATTTGCTAGTATATTATAAAGAGAGAAAATTTCAGTACACCTCTTTCTTTCATCCAACTAAGAGATCAACTCAGTGTCCGTAATAAAAAAGATAAAAAAAATCTGGATCCAACCCCACCGGAGTCTTTGGTTCATGTTCACCTTTCCACCACGTAAGATTATGTGACTTTATATATAATGTTTTATTATTGTATTACGTTACGTCTTTTGTTTTTCTTATAAATATAAAAATAAATATAAATAAATAAAAATATAGTAATATGGTTACGTGAACTCTTGACTATTGTCTATTAAAAATAAATATTTTCATTCTATATTGTTGATGTAGTTTTGATTATATAAATAAAATTTTATAACTATTATAACAGGGATCAGTCGATATTCTAATTCTAATTGATCAAATAGAGTCTGGAATCTTAAACATCTATAATTCAATTTTTCTAGGCTGTACCTATATATAGTATAATTTCCTATGAGGGTTGCCACCTACAAATTAAGAACATGAAAGATCGAATGAATCCCTGATATAACGATAAATAACACTGTTGCAAATGTCATCTTAGTCACAACGCTAGCTTGACATCGTTCCTCCTTGCGCAGGCCTAGGAGTCGTCGAGGAACATGTTGTCACGCTGGGCCCACCATCATCGCGTTTCAGCGAACAACCACCTTAGGGCCCCGATGAGCACCACTCAACATAGTAGCGTGCGCAAAAGCTTTAGCTGCACGTGGTTCTGGCGAGAGGAGCTCGGCGGCGGCCATTGCCTTTCGGGTCTTCATCGTGCGAGATAACCGCCACCGTTGCAGATGCCGATGAGGAAGACGAGAAAAATGTCCGCACACCACTAAAGGGTGGCTCAACAGGGACGCTTGCAAGCTTCGCTGCATATGCTAACTCCGATGAGCGGCCTGACAGCAACGCGACTCAGCCCGACATGTGCTTTGTTGCCAGTGGCGCCCCACAGTTCAGCCCAACACGTCCCGACTCGATGGTGACCACCCACGCGCCAACAATCCTCTTTCTAGAGCTTAGTGTGAGAAGCACAGAGGGAGAAGAAAAGAAATGAGCTAGGATTTTGGGAACCAGCGGTTTTGTTCGGCTTAAGCGCGTCCTCGATAGTCAATCTGAGTCATGTCTTAACCGCCCATCGGGGTTACGTGGCCTAGCATTGTTGGACGGGCCAGGCCCATGTAATCGGGCTTAGGGCTCCTCGAGTCGTTTAGCAAGCCGATGTAACCGAACTTATAATTTTGTAATTTATTTAATTTTAGTTTATTAAGTCGCACACAAATTATGTCTTCACCAAATTTAAGTTAATATTTTTCTGATCATTTAACTTAGTATATTTTATTCTCACTTTTAAGCATGCCTCTACTTAATCTATTTATATGTATATATAAGTGACCATGCAATAAACTTTGTGTCTGGTACTCTCGTTGCAACACACAAACATCTTTGACTTCTCGGAAAAAGGAAAACTTTTGGCCCCATAGTTCACAACCAGCTGTCCGGCAGGTCGATGTTCTGGAACCTAAATGACGAGTCCCTCGAGTCCTTGCTGCCGGCGAGCCCCGGCCCGTCGAAGTCGTCGTCCGCCGACACGTCAAGCGGCGACGGCAGCTGGAGCACAGGCGCCGCCGGCGGGTTGTCGACGTCGGCGTCCTTAGATAGCGCCGCCGCCAGGTCGCGGTCCCACATGAGGAAGTGCAGCGTGATGGGGCGGAGCGCGTGGCGGTGCAGCGACAGCTTCTGGCTCAGCGACACGGTGTCGAAGCACTTTACGTTCCCTGCGGTGGACACCATCCAGGGCAGCACCTTCTCGCCGCCGACGCGTGACAGCACCAGCAGCTTGGAGGCCCTGCGCGCCGCGCGGTGCAGCTCCAGGAGCCCCGACCGCGCGGACGCCACGCCCGGCGTGCCCTCCTCGGCCACCGAGGAGACGTAGATGAACCCTTCCTCGGTGCGGCTGATGGCGAACCCCAGCCGCGTGTCGCCGGGGCGCAGGCGCAGCTCCAGCGCCGCCTCGCCCGCCGCCGGCGTGTACCACAGCCGCACGGCCCGCACCACGCCGATGTCCACGCCGTGGTAGTCCTCGAAGCCGTACAGGCTCGCGTTCGCCATGCCGGCCAGGTCCGACAGCGAGGACATGTTCACGGTCGACAGCGCCGTCTCGCCGGAGATCTTGGTCAGCAGAGCCTCCGTCTGCACGTTCATGAACACGACGGGCACGCCGGAGGCCTGCGACGACAGCAGCCACGCGTCCGCGCGCGCCAGGGTGTCCTCCAGGGAGTTGTACCGCGTGTTGGACCCGTCCGTCGCCTTGGGCAGCAGCAGCAGCGAGAGGAAACAGCTCGCCTCCGGCACCGGCAGCAGCTCCCTCATCTTCTTCTCCCACGGGAACGGCTCGTAAGCGTGGCCGATCTTGGCGTCGCGCAGCGCAGACAGCAACTTGCAGTTCCTGGAACCTTATAAACATAGCATATTGATATTGATCATCGATTAGTTAACTAAAAAACAAATTAGAGTCAATTACTTTTAGATGTAAAAAAATCAGACTGCAGTACAAGAGGTAGTGTTTCTTTTTGGAATCCTGCATATTCCAAATGTTTTTGAGGTCATGACCATCAGCCACTTGACAAGACTGTTGTAGAAGCCAATTTGCATAGGCAGTATATTTATATTTTGCATGATAATGAACATAGAAAACCGTGCAAAGAATCAACAGAAAAATGCAACGATGGAACAAGCATTGGATCCAGGATCAACAAGTACTAAAATACGCACCCACAAGAGGGTGGCCACTCATAATAGATGTAGTCTTGGTACTTGCATTGACCATGCTTGTTGGTACCACTCATCCCAAACTTTATTATAGATACAAAAGCCAAATTCTCATTCCTATTGTCCAAATTGTTCAATATTTTTTTTAAAAAAAAAACTCAAGTGCACGAGCATCTGCATCTATACTACATGTCGCAAAAAAAAGTATAAGATTATCTGTTTGTCATAATCTTATGTTTAGATGCCTTCACTGTTACCTGCATTGCCAAGTGTAGGAGCACATAAGACATTTTGCCCCTGTAAGAAAGGGACTGGCAAATGGATGTGGACTGCTGCCAAAGCAGTATAAGCCGCCAATTCGGTATCATGGGTCCCGAGGTGCTGTTATCAAGCTCTAGAACCTTAAAAGGGCTGGCAGAAATAAAAGGCCACTACCTCCTTGTTAGACTTTCTGAGCTGAGAAAGCAGCACGAGGAAATTGTCATGCCCAACTAGTTTCACACGGCACAATAACAACTTCATAAGAAGCGAGAATTTGTTTCAGTTCGCTCCTGGTGTAGGCAGTAAAATCTGCAAGATGTTCAGGCAAACAGGCCTCTTTGGCTCTATTTCTCTCTCTCTAGTCTCTCGGACGCGGTTATTTTGTCCTTAAGGGCACATGCTCTTGAGGACAGATTTAACTTTACCCTAGTCTTTCCCTTTACAGAAGATTTTAAACTGCTTCTAAAAAGAAAGATTGACAAGGTCATGCAACTTCCAAGAAGAAGACCCTAGCTCTACATACAGAAATTGCGATGTTCCGTACCACAATATATATAATCCCAATGTCCTTCTCGTTAGTGCATGACCAATTTATGATTAAAGAAAGGCATATTATATAAGTTTGAGAGCCTTGGAAGTTCCAGCATCCAACAAGGCCATGACAACCCAATGGCAAGCTAAAGGTTGTTTGCGTAACATAAAAATAGAAGTGGAACAACTGTATATTTCTTGCATTTCTTGCATTCAAGTTGTGCAATTTATAGTTGAAAACTCCTCATTTTCGAAATTGAAATACCGAATATTTCCCAAATACGGCGATTCAGTTGTGAGAATGAAGACGAAATTACACGCCTTTTTTTTATCCCTACCAATTTCATCACTGTCTTAGTTGTCGAAGTGAGTAGGCTTGCAAAATCCCCAAAACAGCGACTGAAGAAGTGCAGTGCAGAATTCAACAAAGGAACGCATCATTCATGCCATGCCATGTGTTTAATTTATCTAGCTAATATAGACCTAAAAGATTCCCTAAATTTCTCTGCTAAAGAAGAAGAATCCAGATGAGATCAACCGAGGAAATTTCGTCGGAAACAAGGAATCACGCGCGTCTCACCGTCGAGCTCGAAGCTCTCGCGACTGGACCGGTCGCCGTCGCCGCCGCGCCGGACGGCCCGCCCCCCAGACGGCTGGCGGCCGCTGCTCGCCGCCGAAGACGACGACTGGGACACCGACCGGCCCAGCTGGTCCGCTTCATCCCCGCTACTCGCCGAGGCGGAGTCCCCGCGCTTGAAGGCGGACCTGAGCAGCCGGTGCATCTTGCCCCCGCCCTTGGCCGGCGGCGTCGGCGGCGCCGCGTCAGCTTGGAGCTCGAACGGCGCCAGCGACGGCGGCTCTCGATGGTCGCTCGGCATGAGCAGAGCTCGATGAGAGGTTCTTGCGCTGCCGGTTGTGCGTTGGAAACGGAGGGAAGACGGACGGGGGCGCGAGAGCAGAGAGAGGCGATGCACACTGGTGGTTTATACGACACGAAATGGAAAGAAGGGAAGCGGCAGGTGGGAAGTTCGACGTGTGGTATTTTCATTAGTTTATTGTTATTCCTTTCACTTACAAATATACGCTATTTATGGTTCTTGTTGGTCAAGTTTTGTTTCAACTTTATTTGGCCATCAATATGTCCTCATCATATTTCATTACCTTTGTTTAAAATGACTTTTATGGTAAAAGTTTCTTACTGTTGAGTATTGACACACCCTAACATGTATTTTGCCTAGTACTATTACAGTAGACATTTTTTTTCTAATATATATTTTACTTATATACTTATTTTTCATAGACAACACAAGATGACCCCTACCGGCTATTCGTCAAAATTGTCCAAATTCCAAACCATTGCATCTAGCACAACTATGGTAATTGTCCACAAGTTTGTAAACCTTAGCGAAAGGTTGCAGAGCAAGAGAACATTATCTCTCAGGTTGCGGTTGATGTAGCAAGCACAACAGATCAGGCTGATAATACACACCAGAGGGTGGTGAGAAGGCAATGGTGTCCCGGTCCCAACAAACAAGGGTCATTGCTCCGACCTCATCATCTTCAATGTGGGAGCCGAGGCATGGGGCAAGTGGCCGCCGAGCCTCTAGTGCGCTTGAGGTCGAGCTCCTCGAGCGGGTGGTGGCCGAACAACTACCATGGGTAAGGTTGAGCTCCGCCTTGAGCGAATGGAGGCACTTTTTGCGACTTTGAGAAAGAGGACGAGGAACATATCAGTACATACTATAGATGACATGTGGTCCAAAGTTAACTATGATTACCAGTGTAAAAGGAACATTCCTCATCCCATCTCTTCAATCCTTTCAACTAAATAAATGAGAAGAACAACCTTATCTCTCCAACCAAACACCAAATTGGAGAACTGTCTTTTTTTTAAAGAAAAAGAATAGGACCATTTCATCCACTATATCCCAAAAACCAAATACAACCTTAGTGGTATGGCGTATACAATGTCTTCTTGAGAACAGTATGTAATATTCATAAGGGGCTATTGCATGTTTACCCCTCTTTTAAATGTCAATTGCGATTTTACCCTCCTTTTTCACTCCATTGCGTTTTTACCCTCATTTTATAAAAACAAATCTACCCTCTAACCCTCTTTTCAACTCTGTTAGGTGTTGTTGTTAAAAAAAATTAAAAAAAGGAAAACCCAAAGTTTACAAGCCCTGGGACGAAAATACCCTCCACTCACCCTACTATTCCCTCGTGCCCACCCCGTCCTCATCCTGTCTACGCACGCGGCTGGCTGGGCTTCACGCGCGTCGCGCGGCGGGCGAAGGGACTTCTTGCGCGGCCGGCAGCGTTGCTGGGAGGCGAGGCTGCGAGGCTGGAGCTTCTTCTCGCGCGGCCGGGCGACGCACACGGCTGGGCTCGGAGGCCGCGCGGCTGGGCCAGGCCTGGGCGTCGCCTATCGACGCCCGCGGCCGCCGCTCGTCGGGCCGGCGGGAGGCGAGGCGAGGCGAGGCCGGGACCCAGCGGCCGGCGGTGCGGAGCGGATTTGCAGCGCGGCCGGCTTGGCGACGCACGCGGCCGGGCGACCCTTGCTGCCGAGCTGGGCAGCCTGGGCGGCGCCTAGGGTTTCCTGTGCGGGGCGCCTAGGGTTTCCCAGTTTCCTGGCTAGGAGGAGTGTGGGAGGGGTGCGGGCAGCACCGGATGGCAGCTTCGCTGGGGAGGTCTGCCAGCGGTCACGGAGCAAGAGGATGGCTCGTCCACAGCCAAGGAGATGGTGTCCATGTATAAATTTGTGGCGTGTTGTTGCAGTATTGGTCCATTGTTGGTCGAATTAGCCTTGAGAGGTAGTCAAGTGCAATAATTTGGTTTCAATTGCTATGATTCATAGGGAAAATCACATGAATTTGAATTGGTTGTTAGGGTTCTGTCATTTTTCAGTAATTTCAGTAAGCCTGATGGGGGACCAAAATTATGGCAACAGGGTAGAACTTTGCCTACTCAAATTGTTGACATGCATAGCTTCAACATTCTACAAGTAGTTAATTTCATAGCTGAGCACTACATGTGGGGTACGAAACAGTAGTTATCTTTGTGGCAAGCATTGGAGGATAAATTTAGTGGATCTTCTGTTGAGATTAAAACTGATGAGCAGTTGTTTGAGTGGTTTGAACTCAATAAAGACAAGGGAAATGTGTACATTCATGCCCAAATTGTTGATTTTGAGGGTCCTTTCAGTGTTCACCAACAAAACGTAGGTGCCACCCTTCTCTGAGGAAAAAAGTGTCCACCAATGAGACAAACATTGATGAGAGACCTACATCCACATATGAAAAAGAGAGAGCCACCAAAAAAAGATAAGCGCAAAAAAAAAAAGATAGGCACCACGAAATCCAAAGCAAAAGGTGACCATGATGAGGAGGGTGTAGGAGAAGAGGAGGGTGTTGGAGTTGAGGAGGAGAGCATACATTCTGACACTGATTCACTAGTGGCGGCAAGTGATAGCAGCTATGATA
>JAKNSH010188726.1:0-10317 GCA_027790015.1 Cymbopogon flexuosus | reverse complement strand
CTGTCATCAGTGGTAACCCCTAGACTTACAAAGGCAAAATGTAGGTTGATATAACGTATTCGTTTCCTAAAATATTTTGCATCATCACCCACCTGACTTGTGAATAACCTTTTCAACTCATCCGGGACCTCAGGTATATGTATCTGTACTTTTCCTTTCTTACAACAAAACCCGGGTGTCTCATACTAAAACCTTATCGCACCACAGTAACTGCAGTCAGCAACATTCCTCAATCTATGTCGTTGTGGTCAATTTTCATATATGAAGTCATATGGATCAGCATTTGTATCACTGTTTGCAGCAGGACCCTCTGCAAACACGCGATAGGACTCATAATCATGACCTGCATAGAAACATCATCAATTGATTTAATGCATATTTGTGCTTGATGTAAAGGCCTATGTTTTTAAGCTGGATTTATATCATGGCATGTAGAACAAGTTGTAGTACCATGTTCCATCCGCATGATGACTCCATCTTCATCATATACAAAGTCATTGTGCAATACATGGGCGCCATCCATGTCACCTTCATCTCTGTCCCATCCATTATTAGTTGGATCGAATAGTCCACGGTCAAATTCATCTTCATTGGTTGGTACATCTACAAGGTTGTGGCTTTGTCTTGGTATATGAACTTCTGCACATAATTAAAAAAAATAAGTACAGTTGTATATACATCTAAATGGCCTTTTCTCCTCAATAATAGCATGTGGTTGCTATGTTCACCTGAGTCACTGGAAGTAGGCAATGGACTAGTAAGGACCGTACATGGGCCTCTGGGGCCTGGAACATAATCATTATTTCCATGCAGCCAATCCGCGTGCTCTATGTCATCATTAGTTTCCATGATCGTCGACAATCCAGTTTGGAGAACCTCACCTGCACATATGAATAATGTTTTTAGATTGATTGTTATATTAAGCGGTGAACGAAATGCATAACGGATAAGATATTATCACCTGCGGGCAAGGATACTGGAACAATTATATCGGCACTGTCTTCACTTAGAACAGTTGTGGTCCTGTTATTTTGCAATTCAGCCTTCTTCCGTGCTCGCCATTGACGTTGGTACTCATGGTTTCTCCTTTTATTCTCTTCTATTCGTTCTTCGGTCATCTCAGCTCTTCTCTTTCGTTGCTGCGCGGTCCTCCCGTCTGTCGGAGTGTTTATAATATCTGTAGGTCTCAATGGTCAGGCCAATAGCATTTGTATATTTTTAGAGTGGAGATTAAAGTTTTTGTATCGCTAGCCACAGATGGTGCACTGCCTATATGGGTTGCGGTGGCAGTAGGAACATGGCCATGATCCCAATGTGTAGTTGGTTGGATATTTTCCTTGTCCAATACAATGGCTGATGTGTTTTGGTGCATCTCAAAATGATTAGTACCTGCATTAGTTCAGTCAGTTGTACCAACATTGCTTTGGCTGTATGAACAGCGCTTCCTCCTCGCCTTCTTCCTTTCTTGGTATTGACGTTGGTACTCACATTGTTTCCTCCTCGCCTCCTCCCTTTGTTCGTCGTACATCTGAGCTCGACGGATCCGTTGCTGCAAGTTCCTTTCTTCTCTCATCCGCCGGCCCTCATCTATGTACATAATAATCTATACATTATTATTTTCACTATCACTACTATATTATAATTGAAAAACTCAAATGTATGAAAACATGCCTGCGATGTTTGTGATATTGCTTAGTGCAGCGCGTGTATCTCTTGGTGTAAACATTGAGTTGTTGTATTCAGTCGTTGATCATGCAAGACCTCAGACCATGCAGTGAGGCACCATGAGGCCTATATCAATGATTGGTAAAACATTTGGCTGATTGAGAACAATCGTGGTGAGCAAAGTAATAAACACAATACCAGATTAAGACCAGATCAAGACACGTCATCGGCGCTGCCGTCCAGATCAAGAAGCGTGTCAACGACACGCCATCGTCCTTTGCGTCGATGGAGCAGCGCCCTTGTCCTCGCGGGCACAAGTCCCTGGAGGAACCCCCGCCGCACTCGCCGTTGATGGTAGATGAAGTGTCCTCTATCGTGCGTGTTCGCCGGGGACTTGTTAATCGTGTTCTGCTCACCGCGGACGCCGTTGTACTTTGGAGAGAGGTCTGACGAACAGCACGGAGGATAGCGCGGTATTCAATTTTGAATCACGGTGTTTTGGGTGATTTATTTCCTTGCTTGGAAACGGGGAAATAGGTATTCCCTTCCATGGAAATAGTGTGGGCCTCAATGGTTAGTTGAGTGATTGCCGTGGAAAATGATTGCTGTGGGAATATGATTGTCGTGGGATATTTTTAATTGGAGGCTGGACTTTATTTTACATGGAGGCGGGGATTCGAACTTTGGAACGATGGCAACGCAGGGAACGATGCCGCGGATGTGTAAGGTGCATAAGAAGCCTTATCAAACTTCTAATCTTAGCCGTTGCCTTCGTATTAGGTGTGCTGTGAGTCGTTGATCTTGAAGGAAGGATTTGGCCTGAAGAAGATTTCAATTATAGTATAGAAGATAGATAGGTTCAAGAGAAATATGTTTGATCTTATACTTAGGATCCCAAAAATTACCTCCTAGTGATGCAAAAATAGGGCAATTATCCCTTGGGCCAACAAAAGTGATGGAACTATTTGCGGTCATTATCAGACAACCAATGATGTAAATTGACGCTTATTAATTGTGTTGTTGGTAATATAAAATTTAATTATGTTCAAATCAACTTACATGCATATGAGTCCACAACCATCATCATCATCATCCAGGTCATCTTCATCCTCTGGCACATCACACAATAACTCTGGAGCATCTCCTTCTGACTTTGTAAGGTTCTTCATCAAATTGCGGGTATATCCGCAAATTTTTCAGAAGTGGAAATGTTGATTCCCCATAGTTCCATTTGGCCTCTTGATGTTGTCTAAGTAAAGAATCTGTGGAGCAAGATTGAGTAAGATCATGGTTTTCCACCCAAAATGAGAAAAAGTTAGTAAAGCTACTTATTCTTGGTATATTTATACAACCTTTAATAAATTTCATTGGATGACTTTGTCAGGCAGTAATACTGTTCTTCATCTTATTGAACACTAACTTGCACCAATTAACATCATTTAGCTTCTTAAGGTCTTGTACAACATTTATCACTGCTGAGGAGGCAAAGTTTGATTCCCTAGCACCTGCAGCTTGCTGAGTAGCACTATTAAAAAAAACTTAGTAGCCATGGTGGCATCAAGTTTTCCCTCCAACTTAGAATCACTTGCATTTTCTAGCAAACTCTGAATTCTGCTTGGTGTGAATAGTCTTCTTTTCTAAGATCTTGGGTGAGCAACATTAATTTGATGGATTGGAATTTTTGGCTATCTTCCTCTTGGCTTTCTTGACTTTGGACCCTAATCGTCCTCCTCATCATCATCCTACTCATGCTCGCTATCCTCCTCCCTATTCTTACCCCTACCATCCTCCCCCCTTTCATCTCCCTCTGTATTCCCATCCTCCACACCTTCTCATCCTTCTACCTCCTATCCTTATTCCCTTCGTCCTCCCCACCCTTCTCATCCTTCTGCCCTCATCCTTATACCAATTGTCAATTGCAATCTTTAAAAGATTGAACATTTCACTAAATCCTTTTTTGGCACGCTTAGTGGTCAACTTTGGTAGCTCATCAGTTTTGGCATCTTTAATATAAATGCTCAGAACTACACCCACATAAGGTTCTTTTGCCACAAGTGTGTTTTCCGTCACTTGGACTGCATGCACCAGAAATCCAGGCTGATATCTTGTTGGAAGTCTTGCCCGCATGTTTCTGAGCATATGGGCCAAACTGAGTTGTTTGACCCCATTGTTGCATCACATGAAAGTAATGAAGTTGTTATGTATACAGCCCAAGGATCACCACGAGGGTCCTCCTTAATAGGTCCTTTTTTGCTCTTTTCTGCCGCCTTGGTTTTGCTCTTTCTTTTGCTCTTTTCTTGTCCATCTTTTTGGCTATTATCTGGTACACTTGGTTTGCTCTTTCCTTTTTTGCTCTTTTTTGACTGTTAACTGGTTCAAATGGTTTGCTATCTAGTTCACTTAATTTGTGCTTGTTTCCATAGTCTTTTTTCCATGCCTCCTTCCTTTTATGCCATTGTGGCATATGAATTACAAAACCAAAACTCCAAAAGAATATGATGCAACTAATTAATCAGTAACTTGGTGAAAGTTCAAAGTAGCATCAAATGAAAACACGATGATGATGAGTTTTTGATAATACTGTCCCCATCTGAATCCTCCTTGAACCTTATTGGTTTCTCGATGGAGTTTTTGATAACTGGGGGGTCAGGGATAGGAGGCTTCTTGTTTGGTTCATTGCGAGAAGGAATCGCATGGTTTAAAGGTTGGGGAATATTAGGTTTGGGGTGTATCCGCCTAGTGTAACTAGAATTTGTTGAGGTTATATCCTCAACATTATGGTCGTATAATGCTTGACGGTTCTGGTAGTAATCCAAAAGCTCATAGGGATTCAATCTAGGAGGCTTCGGCATGGTGGATTTGTGGAGAAATGTACAATGCTACGAATGAAGAAAATGTTGTAGAAATGTGAGGAGGAAACTTTTGGAGTGATGGGTGATGAAGAAGGGAAGAGTAAGAATATATAGAGATTTGAATTTGCATCGCAACAACAAATGGTGCGTGGTTCGGCGTGATCGTGGGAATGGCCAAGGACTAGTCAAGTGAAAAATAAGCTTTGCATGGTGTCGTATGGTTGCATGGCAACGTATGGCCAAGGAGTGGTCAGGGAAAAATTTTAAAAAATTAACCAGCTATGCATGACAACAATGCAATAGGCACTAGTCGTACGGGATGAAAAGGCTAAGTCGTGTGCCGCTGCATGGCTGAGAACAAAGGGGATGGTTATAAATGGAACATGAAAGAGCGACAATACAAAGTGGAGTGAACTAGACGCTACTGACACACTAGTGAGACAACTCAGATATGGAGAACAGAAAGAAAGCAAGGTTATATGTTGCACAATCCTGTTGTATTTTGTTTGAATGGTGAACTTTGCAATGAGCTTACTAACAAAATTTAGAAACACACAGATGAAGGATGAGAAGGGCTGGCATTACTGGCATGCAGTAGAAATGTATGAGGATCTATGGGCGATAGAATTGCTCAGCTAGCTAATCATGGGCTCTCGTAATGTTTCTTAAGGATTGCTGAATGGACCATGTGTTTAGAGATAGCGTATCATCTAACTGGGCAAAGATGCCCTGGACTCTGGATTTTTGAAGATCAGTAAGACCATCTATAGACTGGGATAGCAAATCCTTGAGGCGTGGGATGTTACAATGGGGCATTTGTGGCATAGACCGATTTGTGTATTGAAAGGGAACACCCCAGACATCTACAACAGCGTAGCAGGTCGTATCCCAGCTCTTGAACTGTAGATGAAAAACTACCCTTATCAATATGGTTGAAAGGAAAACTGATAATATAAGAAGGAGATAGATGACTCACAGGTTGGGATCCAAAAGTTAAAGAACCGTGAATAGATATAGTTGTATCAGCAGTCGTTAAGCGATGAATGAGGTCATTATCATACCCTTATCAATATGGTTGAAAGGAAAAGTGATAATATAAGGAGATAGATGACTCACAGGTTGGGATCCAAAAGCTAAAGAACCGTGAATAGATTGTATCAGCAGTCGTTAAGCGATGAATGAGGTCATTATCATACCATGTGATGCGTGGTGTCGAAATCCGATCCACCGGGGAATAGGGGTGGTCAATGTTGTCAAGATAGTAAAGCTGTTCATTAAAAATATATGTATAAAAAAGGAAAGTGTAATACCCGGTTTTAAGGACAAAACCATGACACACCATATGTGGAGTCCTGAAAGTCAAATCCCACATATAGCTACAAATAAGGGGTGATATCATCTGACAATGCTTAATATATAATGTATATAGCATAAAAATATATATAACCTTAGGAACAATCAACGGATAGACAACTTCAAACTCCGGGTGTAGACTCCACTCCACTGGATCAAACTGACTGGTTGATCACAAGCCTAAACTTCTCCTGAGGTGTGGGGGAAATAGCAAGAGTGAGTCCATGTTGAACTCCGCAAGTATAGCAAGTATAGATCCCATAAACTCATGAGCAATGTAACATAAATAATGAAAAGAGGCCCATGTATCAAGCTCCTTTTCCATGTGTAGAGCGCTGGTTCGTCCACATGTCGAACTTCTATTTGACCACTTTGGCTGCCTTGGTTCGTCTAAGGGATCTGTTCTATTACAAAAATAAGTATAACAGTCATAGAAATTAATTCAAAAACATCACAGAAACTAAATAACATTTCACACATTGGTAAGTCGGTGCCAGAGTTTAACCACAACAAACAGCACATCAAACCATAAATGTTCACGACATCAAGGCCACAACAGCAGAAGACCTATAGTCAATTACCAGAATATATGGCAGCCATCAGTTAATACGTCACAAAAATAACATCCTCACAAATCACTAGATGAATTATATAATCAAAGGGATGAGAAGAATTACGATTAGGAAAATGGTGCAGCCATAGATGTTTTGATTAAGTTGAGTTTTATCCTGGTTGTGCCATGAGCGAACAGCCATCTGGTGATCATTAAAAACAAGCTGGACCAGTCAACAACACTAAAAAATTCATGGTCAATAGTCCTCTTGATGTCGAGCGAACCAATGTTGTTGCTGCTGCTAGGATGTAGAAGCTTGTTGCAGAGTATCATGAAGAAGCATCTCTTCATCAAGGGGTTCACATTCCCATTTAAGATCTCCTGTTGCAGGTTTGATATATGTACGTCACGGTCTTCATCAAGATTTTGGTTTAGATCACGGATAAGGCTTTGACAAAGCGTAACACCTTCCTTCCGTGAGTACATCCTCAAGTTTTGACCACCGATAGGCAATCCAAGCACAGTGCTTATTATCCGTGGGGTGATGGGAAGCACCTTGCCCAGAGCAATGTTAATTACCATTGTATCAGGGTTAGTACAGTCCAATAGCCAGCATAAATGATTCTTATTCTCTATAGTATCGACCTTGATTCTCAGAAACTGGCCGAATCCATCAGCTTTAATAGCAGTAAATTGGGCATCATTCAGCAAAGCAGTGGTGCAAATAACATCTGAAGGGTTGCAATGAACAGTCCAGCCCAACATTTGCTTCTCTTCGCGCAGCAAGTAAATTGGGCAAGCACCAGGACACAATCTGCCACATCTAACTCCTGATATATCCAAACTCCAAGGCTTGACTGAACGCTACCGATTGACAGCCTCATGGAGCAGTAGTATGGTCCGAACCAATATTAAAGAATGCAAAGCTGATTCCATATTTATGAGGGTCCTTGCTATTAGTACAACTTTTACAGTTGCAGGATGAGAAGTAGTAAGAGCTTTTAAAGAAAATTACTACTATTAGCCAAGACAATTACTTTTCTGAAGTAGAAACTATAAATTAAAGATTCAATAACAATTTGTTGTCTATTGATATATTTGCTATTAAATATGATCTAATCCCTAAATTGCATAGTAATACTAACATTAATTTCACCAATAACTATGTAATCCGCCACTAGAAACACAGTGAGCATTCTTTAACAAAGCAAAAACCAAAATCAGGAAGTCTAATACTGAAACCAATTTGACAGTAATCATGCGACATGAAAGTGAGATACATGTATATGGAGGTGAATCAGACCTAAGGGACCGGGCGGCTCCTTCCAAAATGAAACAAGCTCAGCAAACGGCTTGTCTACTCAGAAATCAAGAAGCAGCGCGATGAGTCTGTGAACAAACAGCTCAGGGAAGGGTGCAACAACACCAGGAGTGGCGACGGTGAGGGACTCCAAGAGGTGTGATGCCATGGAACCCGCTTCTAGAGCGCGACCACACAGCAATATTCGACGTGGCGGCGGTATAGAGCTCTGGGTCGAGTCTTCCTGGCGAGGCTTCGCACAGCTTCTATGGCCTCTCAGCGATGTGGATCGGCAATCCGAGTGGGAAGCGGGAAAGAAAAGACTCCAGCACGGCAGCTGCGGTGGCAGGATGGGCAGAGAAGATGAAACAGAGCCGGTGAGGAAGAAACAAGTGCACAAATCGTGGGGGACATAGCAGCTCAAGCTCGGGAACCGCCGGGGGGAGGGGAGTGGGCGTAGGGGCGGGAGGGAGGGGGTGGGGGGCGGGACGGCATCGGCACTGGAGTCATGGCTCGGCAACCGCCGCCGCGGGGAAGAGCCGTGGGGAGTGGGGTGGAAATTGGGTCCGGTCGGGCCGTGGGGGTGAAGTCGGGTCCGGTGAATTGGACTCGGTGACTGATTATTAACCACTCCCCAGGGTAATATATATCATAACTATATATATCGTTTACATAAACCAGTAGAGTTATTGAGCAAGGACCGCCCAAATGTAGAGCTATGATGCTAAGACATGATATCTTAAACACATGTTAGCAATTAATTTTCATTAAATTTAGATTCAGAGAAGGAAAGCAAAGATTAACATGGTGAAAGTTCAAAGTAGCATCAAATAAAGCACAAATCATAGCGCTAACCTGGCGCGAGTTGCATCGCTCACACGGCGAGTATGGACCGGTGGAAACGATGGGCAGCGAAGGGGAACAACGGCGAATGGGAGAGGAAGGGTTTTTACACAACTGTTACTGTTTTAACACAATGCAGTTTTAACACCCCTAGTGCCGCACTATCTACAAATCTATGGCTTCACATAAAAGGATTTACCCGAGGATAGTTGGATGGACTCTAGAAGCCTTATATGTTGGTCTAACCCACCTTGAACAACCAGGGACCATACGTCATAAGATTGGTAACCATCTTGTATAAGTCTGGGTACTTTTTGTCTGGAAACTTGGCTAGATGAGAAAACCATGTACTATGGTCATGTTATCTTATACTCTCTCTCTCCCATAGTTACCAAAAATGTCTATAGTAGACCCCTTTTTGAGAAGTGTATGACATACACATGTGTTTACCCTTTCCAAGGATATCCTTTTTACTAACCTCTATCCTAAGGCGCCTCAGATAATGAGATCTAGATGATCGTGTGGTGGCCAACAAGGGTTAAGTTTACTCTTGATCGTATCCTTGTTTGGATTAGATATCATAGTAAGGAAGATGTATGTTACCAAACCTCCATACTAGTGCCATGGTGTCCATGCATGTACCAATGCCTAATGTCCCTCTAGCCTTTGATAATTGATGTAGGCTGTGAACCTAGCTATCCTTAGCAGAGGTTGGCCCTACTCTCCATTTCATGGTTTCATATATAATCCAATCATAAACTATTGATCTTGATGTACTTGTTAACTGCGAACTATTGGAAATGATGCTTGTTGTAAAGGCATTTTCCAATAGTTTGTAATTGACACACACCAAGATCGAGAGTTCCTGACTGAATCATATATGCATCCATCAAAGTAAGATTAGGGCCAACAGTAAAGGCCTGAGGAACATGAGTGTCGATACATGGACACCATAGCACATGCAAGGAGGTTTGGTAACTAGGATATTTTTTCACTATGACATGTAATCCAAACTAGGATCAGATCAAGCATGAAATATACCCTAGCCAGACACCATTGGATCTTTCGAATCACTCTACTGGGATCTGAATGATAGGTTACTAAAAAGGATATGAATGGGAATATCCAAGTGCATGTGTATGTTGTGGAGTTCCAAACTGTGCTCTATTGCATACTCATTTTTTGGCAAATCATAGAGATGAAGTACAAGATCACTTGATTGTGTATTATGATCTACTCATCTTAGCTAAGCTTCTAATCAAGAAGAAGTACCTAAACTTGTACAAGATATGGTTGCAAAGCATATGATGCATGACGCTTATGGAGCACTTAATCTCAATTGCATGTGCACAAAGGGTCATGATATTTGTAACCATTGCGTGTTACCTTTTTGCGACAATATTGGTATTCTCTAATGAAAAGCATCTAGGTCTAAAAGGTCGAGATGGCGGACTAGAGGGGGTGAATAGTCCTTTCTAAAACTTATCGCTCCGACTAACCGAACAAAGTGTGGAATTAAAACTATCGGCCTAGCCAAGACTTCACCCCTCTAACTATAACTCTAGATGCACCTTGTAAAAGATGGGGATCCTCCAAGCCACGAGCTCAACTAGAGTTGCTCTGCGCGATCCCCGCGGGGTGAGCGCAATACCCCTCACAATCTCTTCTCCGGAGCACCGCAGAATCTCCTTTACGTGCTTCGACGGAGTCTCTTGCCACCAAGCCGTCTAGGAGGTGACAACCTCCAAGAG
>JAKNSH010188686.1:0-21311 GCA_027790015.1 Cymbopogon flexuosus | reverse complement strand
GCCACTACTATTAGAGATATTGTGTAAGCAAGAAGAGGATTAAATGAACCAAAACAAGCAGCCCCAGCACTTCCTAACAGAGCATAAAAATATTCTGCAAGACTAAGCTCTGCAAGCCTCCAAAAAGATGGTGCTTTTGTGCGCTGCTGCTTGGAATCCTCAGCATGAAAACTGTCAAATATGTCGAGAGGTCGGCTGAAAGTTTTTGAGTGGGAGCGCTCATTTTTCGGATCAGAAGTCAATAATGGAGATATTGGAGATTCTGGGTCTGATGTATTTGAGGACTGCCGGTGCAGTGGGACATCAATTTTGGGGAGATCAGGCAATTTCATTTCAAAACTGTCCTGCCTTTTGATGGATGGAGCTCTCTCAGAAGCAACCATTGGTAGTCTGGCTTCTGCCATTTGCTCTGACGGGGGGCTTTGAATATTTGGTGATTCATGTGAGTTATGATTGGCATCTGAAGTTCGGAATGTGAGAAAGCCATGTGTTTTCTGAAGTGATGGTGATTTTGACATATTTGGAGAAGATGATTCTTGAAAGCTGTGACTTGCTGACGAATCCCTTTCAATTTGGAAGGAGCTTGGCTCTTTATAATTTCTTATTGGTGTTCTGAAACAGTTTAGGAGGGAAAATTGTCTCAATTAGCCAAAAAAAAATCTTAGATCCCATTAGTGAATCGATAAAACAAAGTATTAATTCCCATTTAATATAGCTATGTAAAAGAGGTGCATCTAGAGAGCTGAATTACATTGGCACCATTTAGACATAATGCTTCACACAAACAAGTCAACCCTAATGCTTGTGTAAACGTGAGTTCAAATGCAAGTCAATTGCAACAAAGCCATTAATTTCTAAGCGAAGTCGTCGTAGGCAGGCTAATGCAGGTCACAAGTAACAATTAAATAAAAGCAAATGCACAGATAATTAAAGTATATAGATTATCCACACCAAACCATACATCTACTTTAGCATGAATAATAAAAATAAAATAGCAATAGTGGTAATGAAGTTACTACATTTACTAGGTAACATAAACTCAAAGATTGCAATGGTTTAAATGAGGAAAGTACATGCCTGCATTGGCATTGAAAATTACACTAAGCAAAGGCATCAGCTATTGACAGGGAGAATCAAGAAAGTTGGCCTCTTTCTGACTGAGAACCAAAAAAACAGAGTGCTTGCAAGAGGATGGATTGACAAACCTCTTTGGAAGTTTTGCGGCTTCTTCACACCGAAGAAGTTCTGCATAAAGACCATCAAGGTTCAACAATTCTTCATGTGTCCCCATCTCAACAAGTTGGCCCTCCTCCATTACTGCTATATAATCAGCATTCCTGATAAGACCGAGGCGCCGAGCTATGATGATGGTAGACCTCCCAAGCATTAGAATGTCTAGTGCTTCCTGGACTGCTTTCTCAGCCTCAAAATCAAGAGCACCAGTGACCTCATCCAGTAAAAGAATTGATGGATTTGAGAGCACAGCACGAGCAATGGAAAGCTTTATCTTTTGTTCTTCTGTCAGAGAAAGGCCAGCCCGACCAACCTATGTCACATTTAGTTTTAATCAAATAAAAATGTTACTGTTAAAAAAGCGCAATTCAATAGACAACTGTGATATAGCAGGTATAGAACCTGTGTTTCATATCCTTTTTCTAGCGAACTGATGAAAGCATGCACGTGAGCTGTTTTGGCTGCCTCTTCAATTTGGTCAGTTGTGGCAGATCTACCATATGCAATATTTTCCATGATGCTCAAGCTCAACAAAGCTGGTTCTTGAGTCACAAGTCCTATTTGGCTTCTTAACCACTCTAGCTTCAAATTCTTTATGTTCTCCCCATCCAAAAGCACTTCACCTGTAACATATAAGCATAGCCCCACAGGTAATCATAAACCATAATTGATGTAAAAATAAATAGTAGTAGGTACTAATAGATGGCAGCTATAATACCTAAGGTTGGGTCATAGAAGCGTTCCATTAGAGGAATTATGCTGCTTTTTCCTGAACCATTTCTGCCAACAAGAGCAACAGTTTTCCTAGCAGGTACAGTAAGGTAGAATCCACTTAAGATGGGGATTTCAGGCCGGGACAAATAACTGAAGTAGACATTGCGGAACTCGATGTTGCCTTGCACTGAAGACAAGGTACGGCCATCCTGGTTCACAGTAGATGTTGAACGACTTATCATTTCGTATAGCCTGTATGCAGCTATACGTCCTTGCTCAAAGGAATAGAAGTTTGTTGCTGCTTGATTAAGTCCACTACAATGAATTCAAAGCTTTGATGAATATTAGGGTGATATTTTAAGTTTAACTAAAAACAAACTCTTAAATGCTACATGCTTACAGTCCACTCAAGATAATAGCAAACAGTGCTACTACAACTTCACCACCATTAGCTCTTCCATGAGAGATAAGGAACCTCCCAACCCAAAGTTGTAAGGCACAAGAACATATGGCGAGGCCATATGTAAATCCAAGACCAAGACCTTGCACCAAACTTATAAGGATTCCATAACGCAGTGTTGCTTGAAGTGAAGTAGCATAAGAATATTTTGCAAGGGTCTCATTTGTGAAGGAATACAAGGTCCTAATGTACAAGATTGCCTGCAAAACAAGCACTGATGCTTAGTTTATTTTTGAGTTTCCAGTAAACCAGTAGATCGATCAGAAACAGTGGATTTTCCTATCTGAAATAATGCACCAATCCATTGCCTGGCTTAAGACAAGTCTGCAAGTTTTCAAGGCCTAGGTGCTCCATGCAGACATTATCCAAAAAAATGCTTTTATTTGTTCTGTTACCCTCGTCTTGTGGAGCTTTCAGAATTCAAGAGGCTATCTTATGAGGAACCAAGCCTAATGATGCACCCCTACAATAAAGTTATCCTCAAGTCTTACTATGCAACCATACATATAGGAGCAGTTTGGTGGATCATTTAATAATCTGGTCCAATCTTCATACCTGATTATTCAAATCCTGTTAACTGAATAAAGATTGCTTTTAAAAAATACATTTTAACTTGCCAATATTGTGTCCCAACCTTAACTAGTATCATGGAGAAAATGTAGATAGCAGCAAGAATTACATTCAGTCCAAATGCGCTCTTCGTTGAAAAATAATGACAGTTTTGAAAAATATTTTCAATCTATCTTAATAGTTTATCCTTGTTTACTGACTGAGCATTCGAAACTTTTTTTCCTGGGAAATTAGCATTCAGGCTTGATTTGTGTAAATATTGTATGTTTAGGGGAAGTCAAAATAAAGAAAGGGTACTCAAATTGCAAAATCAGGTGTACCACACACCTGTTCAGCAATGCTTGCTGCTTCACCATAAGCATCCTGAATATTTTCTGCAAGCCTGTGGAGAAATATGTTTGATATTCCTCCTGCAGCAACGATGAAGGGCCCAGTTGCTAATGTCAATAAAGCTATTTGCCAACAGTTGACTAGACCAATGACAAGGCCACCAAAAAATGTAGCCATGTTGTGAATGTAGTTCCCGACCTAAAATCAACAAGTTACAAAAGCAATCAGTAGACCATGTATATGACCAAAAGACAATTGAGCATGGAAGGTTTGGCACAAGAACTAACTTTCTCACTCAGAGCTGACTGAATGAGCAAGACATCACTCAGCACTTGACTGACAATATCACCGTTGTTGCCGTATGTATCAAAGAAACTCATGTCTTGGTTTAAGAGGACTTGAACGTACTTTGATCTAATCACTGCCGTCTGTCTTTCCCCAGTCAAAATCCAGCACGAAACCTCTGTAGATAGGAGCGATTTGGTAGATTTACTTGCACTCTTGTTAACATATCATGCAACAACCAAACATGTATAAACTCGTCTTACCTATCCATCCAGCAAAGAAAACGCCAATGGCTATATAGAGGAAGTACAAAGCGTGCTGCAGAGGAAACAACGGCTATTAGGGAACAGCTCAAAGAAGGAGGTAGAAAAACATTTGTTTGTGCTGTTCACAAGTAAAGTAGCTAGCACGCAGGAGAGCGTATGCAATTGCCTGGTTGATGTTGTGGAAGAGGTCGTGGGTATGCCGGCCATGGGCATGAAGCGAGTTGATAGCTTTGCCGAAGAGGTGGAGGTAGACGACGAGCGCGACTCCGTGGGCAGCGGCTGCGACGCTGCCGGCGACCATGAGCGCCCAGTCGAGGCGGTCGGCGCAGGCGAAGAGGCGCTTGAAGGGGACGGCGGCGGGCGGCGGGTCGGGGTCTTCGTCGGCATCGTCTAGGGGCGGTTGTGCCTCGTCGTCAAGCGGCGGAGCGCCGTCCCCTCCGAGGCCGAGGCCGAGGTCGGCGGCGTAGGGGGAGGGCGACTCGGGCGGCTCGGAGGTCTCGGAGACGGGCGTGAGCGGCTGGACGTGGGGCGGGGACCAGCCGAAGAGTCCCCGCGAGACCATGGGCGACGCGCCGACCGGAGCAAAGCTAGCTAGGGTTGCTTGGAGGTCAGTGGCTTACGCTTGCGGCGGGGGCGAGAGATTTGAATGGCGGGCGACGCGACTGGGAGACTGGACTGGGTCTCTCTCTCTCTCTTCTCTGGGAAGAAGCAGTTGCGGTGTGTTGAGTTGAGTGGTGGGTCAAGCAAGGGGAGCTCTAGGGGGAGGGGAGACCGCCGGATCGCGGGGGGGAACGGAGGAGGAGGAAGGAGGTGGCGGCCGGCCGGCGGGCGGGCCGTTGGGGACGACTGCCTGCGCTGTGTGCTGCGTGCCGCGTGCTGCGTGCCTGTGTGCTGTGCCACTGCTGCCACTGTGGGTGGGGGGATCTTTTACCTTTTCTTTTCTGGCTTTTGTTTTTGTTTTTGCCCAGGTCCAGGTCCAGGTTTTTTTTGACAACTTGTTTTTTTTTTTTTTTGACAACAGTCCAGGTCCAGGTTGGCGGACAACCTAGGCTGGCTGGCTGCTGATGCGAGTCAAAACATCGACTTGAGACCAAGAAGATGAGTTTGTGCTTTTCCTTTTTTTTCCCCTTTATGTGAATTCCTACTTGTCATATATTATATTGTTATCACTGCAACCATACTACAAGAAGGTCGTCACTGGAGAACCAGATTACATTGACATCAAGGTCCTGCAACTGGGAAGAAAGGTAGCTAAGTCGACGGCGATGGTATAGACAAGATCGCTGGCGGAGGCTCGCAGAGGCATCATAGACGCATGCACCCAGATGGATTGACCTCGCAAAGCGTAGGGTGAAGTTGGACCGGAGGAGCCAACACTGAAGTAGCACACCGGCGACTGAAGCTGCTGTTGAAGTCGTCGTCGGAGAGCAGAGATGAAGCTCAAACCAGGATCCCAGGTGGAAGCGGCTTCGACGAACCAAAACCAGAAGAGGAGCCACCTTGTTGAAGAAGCTGAGCAGCATGACCGGAGGTTCCTTGGCTGGGATGGAGTAGTAGTAGACCTACACAACATACAGTCCACGCCATCTAAAAATAAAGGTGCGGAGAAAAGTAATATTCCTGATGGCATGTCTCACCAAGCGAAACGGGTGAAGCAGGGTGTGGGCCCCACGATGGACCACATGAGCACCAATGGCGCCAAGCCCCCAAGCCTTGGGCTAGGGGGCATGGCGCCATCCACTCTGGCGTCAAGCTGGAGGGTCTATTTTTCAAACGGATTCGATTATGGACGTATTTGTAAGAAACTTTCAATAAAAGGTCCTGCCCTGGTCCCGATGATGGTGAGCAGGCCTGAAGGGAAGCATCCCGCGAGCAGACCGCCTGCAGCCGCTCGTGTCCGGCGGCCTTGGGTGGCCCCGGCAGCCAAGCCCGCTCGTGCCCGGCGGCCACGGCATAGAGCTCGATGCGAACGCGACCTCGTGCGTGCCCAGCGGTCGTTCGACGGCCATGGTCGCGCGCACCTCGTTGGTCGCGGCTGCCCATGGCCCAGCAGCCTGCTCGTGATCAGCGTTCCGGCATCGCGACCTGACGGCGGCGTCGGCGGCTGCGCCCAGACCGCGCCCCAACGGTGGGGCCAGGTGGTGCCCCCGGCGGAGGCTACGCCCTAGCTGCCACACTGCCGCCGACTACTCCTCGGCAAGCGGTGGGCACTCCTCCCCGAGCGTGCGTCCTCTCTCTCCGTGGGCACTACCGGTCCTTTTTCGTCCTGGGTCCTACTACACGAGGGAAGTAAAAAACAACTTCGCCAATAAAACTCTTGTAAAAAAAACTTCGCCTATAATAAAGCTACTATTTTGTAAAAAATTGTTTAGAAATAAAAACAGCTCACTCACTTTCATATAAATGCTAGCTTCCGAAAAAATAGTCAACGAAACACTTTTGTAGTTCGAGTCTCCTCTCATCCCCAATCGCAAGCTCCAATCACGGATCCATCGTCACTCCGCTCCGCTCGCGTTGGCTGTTCTTCGAAATTTCACTCACAGGCACTTCTAGAAGGTTCCTGATGGCGGCGGGAACCAGCTTGGTGCGCGGCGTCGCGTCTCGCCTTGGTGGGGCTGTGGTGGGTTTCCATCGTCGTCTCCTTCCCCGTTCTGCCGCCGTCTCCATGTCGAGGTCCCAGTCCCAGGTGAACTTGAGCTGTCGAGCTAACTAGCGTTTCTAATCCCCCCTATTCCATTTTCCACCTGATGCGATTTGATTCATCTCGTCATTGCTCATGTAGTATTTCTGACAATTGGATTTCGCAGGCCACTACTCTCGAGGATGACTACTGCAGTGCCTTCCTGCATTGGCTGCAGACGAAGGCAGGGACTCGCATTTCATCGGTACTAGCTGTTGCAACCTCGTCCTTTGGAAGGTCAGGCCTGCATCTATTGCCTATTTATCTTCTTTTGATTACCTGGCTGTAAGGACCAGTCCTTGTTCGTTATATATGTAAGCTACTTTTGTAGTTTGCTTCCCGGTTATTTCCATTTGTCTTGTACTACAAATCAATTTCTAGAAGCACTCGTCCTTGAATCCGACCTTCTCTTTTCAGGTCACTAGTTGCATTGGAGCCCATAAAAGAGGGGGATTGTATATTGGAAGTACCTTACAGTGTTGTAAGTTCCTTAACATTTCCACTGACCCAAGCTCCCTCCATTTCAAATTGTAAGTCATTCCAAGAATCTTGGAGAGTCAAAGTAATTCAAGTTTGACCAAATTTATACGATAAGATAATAACAATTAGGATGTCAACTAAGTGTTATTGGATTCTTTGTTAGCTATAATTTTATAGTATACCTATTTGATGTGACAAATCTTTGTAATTCTCTCAATAATCTTTGGTCAAACTTGAAATGTTTTGACTCTCCAAGTTTCTTAGAATGACTTACAATTTGGAATGGAGGAAGTAGCACTTATTTTTATTTGATGCTTATTTTTCTCATATTGTGCAGCAACTTACTGAGGATAAACTTCCCCAAGAAGTTTGTATGCTACTTGACAACCTTGTTGGAGATACAGCAAAGGTTGCTGTGCTCCTCATGATGGAGCAACACTTGGGAAATGTAATTCGTGAAATGATTCTCATGCATTATCTTTTAAAATAAATGGAAATGACGAAGGGAAACATACCATCTTATGCTTGTTTTCTCTTCTAGGAATCTGGATGGGAGCCATATATCAAATCTCTTCCGTGCAAGGATCAGATGCATAACATGGTATGCATGTACATTGCAAAATTCTGTGCATTGCTATTGTAAAGGGTTTACTAAATTTTTAGAGGGAGAAAATTGAAATTCTAGGTTGCAGTATGGAACTATTGACATTGTTACACACTTACACAAGTGTGCTAGGACTTTGTTACTCAGCTTTTTCTTGTTGATTTGTAAAACTCTAGGTCAGCTGAACTTTTTAAGAAATTACACTTGGTTATCTTGGTATTGAAATGAAATCTATCTAGGTCTATATCCTTGTTAGGTTTCAGGACAATAGAGCTATTGTTTTATTGTTAAGTGTACTATTTATTTTTCATGTTTGTTCAGATTTTCTGGGATCCAAATGAGCTTCATATGGTCCGAAATAGCTCAGTTTATAATGAAACTATTGAACAAAGGGAACAGGCTAAAAAGGACTTTTCAGCAGCGAAGCCAGTTAATACTCTCTGTCCATCCCTCTTTCTCGCCTGTCCTTTTCCATTGGCCTGCTTACTGGTGTCTTTTTTCCATATGCAAGGTTCTCGAACGTTTCCCGCATCTGTTTGGAGAAATAAAACTAGAGGATTTCATGCATGCTACTGCATTAGGTATACCATCAGATGCAGCCTGATTCTTTTATCTTTGTTTCTTAGTGCATGCTTTTTGATTCTATTCCTTACATAGTTACACCACTCAGCATTGTAATTAAATGTTGTTTTAGCATCCCAAGCCTCAACATATTGAATAGTAGGCGCAAATAGGTTTCTCACCGGCACAGTTGGTTTTTTATTAACCCTCTCTCCTGTTAGATATAGTGTGTATAGTGTTATTTTCTTCTTTGTGTAAGGGCCTTGATGCATATATGCCCAAGCCATGTATATGTTTAGGTTGTTGCCCCCTAGTGAATGGATTGAGTTTCATCCTTCCTAACATCTCCCACCCTCTCCAAGTGTTTGCTTTGTGTAGCAGGAGTGATTTACCTTATTTTGAAAGTGGGTCCTCTCTCTGTGATTGAAATTGTGATTTTCATGCCACTTGCAGTATCATCTCGAGCTTGGCGTACTCCAAGAGGTGTATCATTGGTACATTTTTTTCTCGTTTATATTACATTATGTTTAGCTTTGATGCAATGTGTGCATTGTTCTTCTACACATTTCACCAACCTGAAAATATCATGTAGATTCCATTTGCAGATTTTCTTAACCATGACGGGGTTTCTAATTCTATATTACTATATGACGAGCAGAAAGATGTTTCTGAGGTACTCGCATGTGGTTCATCAGTTAATTGCTTATTTGTGATTATGAAGGCATTTTTTACATTCCGAGTTATCAGAATGATATTATAAATTCTTATTCTTCTGCTACTTTCAGGTCATTGCTGACAGGAATTATGCTGTTGGTGAACAGGTATTTCTTGGTGCCTTGATATATCTCTGGGAATGGAGGCAACGAGCTTGTTTGTGTGTGTGTTTGTGTTTAAGTTCTGAGAGCTCAAGCCTTTACATTTGCAGGTTATGATAAGATACGGGAAATACTCTAATGCTGCACTAGCGCTTAACTTTGGATTCACACTTTCCAGTAATATATATGACCAGGTGACTTCATATGGAAAAATAAACGTTCAAATTTCTAAGAAAGCTTATTTATGTACAAAAATGTTGTGACTAGTGTGTAGTGTTCGGACAAGTAATGGTGACACTGGTAGAAACGACTTCCCGATCAAAATAGGACTACATCAAGGGTCAGCGTACTTATTTGCTTTGGTCATGGATGAGGTCGCAAGGGACATACAAGGAGATATTCCTGATGTATGCTTTTTACTGACGATGTAGTGCTAAATAACAGAAGTCAGGTGGTAGTAAATAGGAAACTGTGAAGTTGTGACAACAAACTCTTAGAATTGAAAGGTTTTAGGTAGAATAACTAAATCTGAGTATGTGAGGTGTGTTGGCACTCTATACATGGGGAGGGAGATGTTAGTCTGAGCTACAACTATTTATATAAGAAAGCCCATGAGCCCACGCTAGTCTGTAAGATCGATTAGTGACCAAGAAGGATATCTTTTTTTTTTTTTTTTTTGGCATCGATGGGGATAACGATGAAGATAGTATTGCTAGCCATAGAATTAAAGGTGGATGGATGAAATGGCACCAAGCACTTGAGAGTTTCCATGACACGAATGTTAAGGTCTAAAGAATGGCAATTAGACATGCAATGTTGTATGGTGTAGCATGTTGTCCTACTGCCTACTAAAGGTGATGCATAGATTTGTGATGGTACAAGAATGGATCGAGTCCAACAAATGATACATTATAGGCTAGGTTTAGCAGAAATTGAAGAAAAGCTTGCCCAACACCTGTTGAGAAGCATGTTCAGTGGAGCCCTCCAGAGGCACTAGTGCATAGTTGAATTGCAAGGCATGGCAATAGTGTATGGAGAGGCAGGGTCAGTCAATCTTTTTCATGGAAGGAGGCAGTAAAAAAAGCACTTAAAAGGATGCGATGCACCTATAGAACTGTCCTTGGATAGGAGCACATGGAATGAGTTCTTACGGCTACATACCTGAACCATGAACATGCTTCTATCCCATAATAATATTGCTAGTATTTTAGATCAAAGGCATTCCCCCGGCTTTATTAGAAAGCTTAACGAAAGCCAACGATCGAGTTACTGGGATCACCAGTTTTACAGACCAGCGCATTTTTCCAAACTCAACCCCGATAAGTGGGTGAGTCGACACAGACCTCTAACAAACAGTTATCTCCAACCTAAGAACCAGCAGAAAAACTCCACCCTTCACAAAACGAAACTGAACAAACCATAGCCAGAATACCCAGTCTTGAAGCCACCCCAACACAAAACGAACTTCCCTGACTTCTTCCTCTTTCTAAGCAAGCGCGCTGGTCATCTGTGTGGCGTTCACCGTCAGCATGTGAATCAGCTCATCTGTCTTCGGCTGCAACTTGGGCTTGAGAAGTGGTTTCCACAACTTGACCAGTGTAAGTGTTCTGAAGATCAACATTGATGGCGACGCCAACACCTTCTTGTTGAACACCACATCATTTCTTGTCTTCCATATAGTCCACATCGCACCTGCACAAATATGAAACATTGCTCGCTTGTTTATACCTCTGCATTTATCAATTATCTCTGTCAAAAAATCTGAGCAACTCGTGGGAGATTTAGACCACCCCAGATTGTCTCTCAGAAATGACCAAAGGAAAACTGCAGGAGGGCATTGAAACAGAATGTGGTCAGTGGTTTCAAGCTTCTCACAAATGATGCAATCAGGCTCCCCCGCCCACTGTTTCTGTTTCAACCGAACCCCAGATTGGATTCTGTCATGGACAGCCATCCACAGAAATACTTTAACTTTTAAAGGTAAATTACTCTTCCAAATTTTCACCATTTGCATATCTCTAACCCCACTGAAAGTTATAGCTCTATATAAAGATTTGGAGGTATATTTTCCTGACTTCTCCAGAGCCCAAACCACTTTATCTCTGCCTTCAGTAAGTGATAGCTCTCCCAGCAAACTTTGTAGCTGTTGCCACTCGTCCCTCAAATCTCCTACAATCTGTCTTCTGAATTGTACCACCCATCTACCATCAGCATACGCTTCGGCTACAGCCATCTCAGGTTTAACTGCTATTTGATACAGTCTTTGGAAAGAAACCATCAGTGGGACACCCCCAGCCCAAACATCTTGCCAGAATCTCGTCTGTTTCCCACTTTTAATTTCAATAATTCTTCCTTTCTGATATTCCTCTCTTAAGTCTAACAAAGATCTCCAGAACTGAGAGCCACGTCTGTTTTTTATCTGAAAAATACTTTTGTCGCCTAGGTACTTATTTCTCAGCGGTGTACAACATAGACTATCCTCATCTCTTTCCAATCTGTCAATCCATTTGACCAGTAGGCAGTAATTCATAACTCTTATATCAGTGAACCCTAGCCCCCCAATGTCTTTGGGTTAATATTGCTAGTATTGATGCTGTGTATATATGTATATGTATGTTATTTTCTTGTCTTGGACTTCTTTTTATTAGTGACTCATGTCGGTTTTCGACTCTAGCATACACAATCCCAACTTTCTTGGGACTAAATGGGAGTATGGGACACATGGAGCAAATTTTGAGAAACAACTCTAGTTATTGAATAAAACATCGTAAGTTTAAACCCAACATGAGCCATTTCTTAAATTCTTATATATAAGAAAGTAAAAAAACTTATGTATCTGAACTGGCATCTGTGATTAAATTATGGAGATAACTACGTTGAAAATTAACTTCTGAAATTTTAAATAGTTGTCTTTTCTCATTGACCAAGAAATCATGTGTTTGTCAATGCATATTGGTTCTTCAGAGATCACTTCATGATATTTGATACTTAATATGTATTGTACAGGCACATAGTCGGGTAGACATGCCATGCGAAGATCCTTTTTATAGGAAGAAGCTTGATATATGGGAAAAGCATCATGGTCCAAAATATGAAGACATGTTCTGTTGCAGCTATAATAAAACTTTTGTTATAAAGTATGTCGTTGGGTATTTATCCACAACTGTATGGGTCCATCCTTAAATACTTTGCTCAATTCTATCAGCTAGATTTATTAAAATGATTACCAAGAAATGTTTAATTTTTTATGTAAAAATAGTAATCTTCAAACTGGCTAAGGGTAGACTTTTTCAGATAGCACATGAATAGTCTTATAGAAGCCATTGCTTCTACCTATTGTAGTAAGCAATCTAACTACTTTTACAAAATTATCTTTCCTAAGTCCCTGTATTAGTTAATGATATGTATGATGGTCATCACTTCATCAGATAGAGGTTCACTTGTTTTTTGTTTGGAAGAAAGATAGAAACATAGACTTAATTGAACTTTAAAAAATAGCAAACTAGATATTGTCTTCTGAAAAACCTATGCTGGTATTTCTTTTGAACTTTTCAAATACTAATTCTTTTTGGAATGCAATATACTATTTGAAATGTCTGCAATTGTATGAAAGCAATAAAGTTCTGCAATAGCTTCAGTACAATAAGAACATTTCCTGTTGTGTTGCTTAACACGAAGAATGGAAACAGGGAGGTCAAATTATGTGGAGGGAAAGGGGTGGGAGTTCCCCTGATCTTGCGGGCATTTTTCCGAGTTTTCAATGCTACGTCACTTGAAGGTTCTATTCTGTTGTCACAATTTGTATTTGTTTGACTTTCGTTTCTTCTATCTAACAATTTCCCTTTAGAGTTCCTAATTACTGACCAATGAGACAATGGCATGATAAGAACCTCTTCGCTTCTTCAGAACTAGAAGAGATGTCCACAGAAGCTGCTACAGGTGATGGTCGACTTGCCAGACGCCCTATGGGAAATAAAGAGAGAGAAATCCATGCTCACCACATGTTGCTCTTGCACCTGGATGATGAGATTCAGAGCTATCTTACAGCTATTGAGGTGAGGCTATTAATAGTAGCTCAGTATCCTGTCTCCCCATTGTAGGATGTTTGGCAGGGGCGGACCTAGGGGGTATGCAGGGTGGTCCACTGCATACCCTGGGCTCAGATAACAGCTATGGTATATACGTAAGAAAAAAATACGAAGATTAGATTGAGAAATATTGGCTGATGATTTACTGCTTTAGAACATAAACGTAGCCGCATGGCCTCATGCACACTGAGTCAAGGCAGTTTCCCCGTCTCTGCCCAAGATTAATATACTAGAGATTGGTTCCTAGTTTGCCCAAGATTAATATTAGAAGACATATCATATGGAGAAACAACTAGCTCTTTGATGTTATGTTTTTTTTAGAGTGTCTCTTTGATGTTATGTTAATAAATTGTAAGACCATGTGAATATTTCATTGGAATTGTTCATGTTCTTAGAGGTGGATGAAGTCAGCGACTAAAAACTTGGATGATTAAGTCTCTTTTATGTCTATATTTCAAATTATCAATGTTGCATTTGAACTATTGTAACTTGTTGAATTTAAGATTTATTACATTAATTAGTGCCTGCACAACAAATTGTATTTTGGATTTTACGACTGTTTACCGAATTGGTAAATGGTTTTACCCATGTCAATTTCTTTTGTGGCATACCGCATATCCTATATATGTAAAATTCCTAGGTCCGCCACTGCTGTTTGGAAGACGATTGTATTGATTACAGTCTGGTATTTATACATGTAAATCTACTTAGCTAGGCATCTTACCACAGCTATGTAGTTTACCAAGTACAAGTAGCACTAAGCCCGCTATAAGCAAGGACAGTTTCGAGGGAACAGGTCAGAGGCAGTTATAGAGAAATGTTCGCTAACATCCAAAGATTACTGAGAGTTGTTTTTTTTTTTTAAAAAAAAAAGATTACTGAGAGTTCAGAATGTCATACACAGCAGCTTTTGCATTTTGTACGGGGCCTACACTGCGTTTCATGCATGCAGATGCTCCCACCATTTATCCATAAATAGCAACTGATGTCAGAGAACATGCAGAAAAATACAGTCTTTCATTTGGCAAAGCCAAACACGGAACATAGCATGCAAGAGAGTAGCCATTTGTGTTGTGAAATGGTATTTTAGGTATTTTAGGCAGTAAAAAAGTTATTCATGAGGTCATCCTGAAAAATAAATTAAGAGTGTGGTTATGAAGATCCAACTGGTTCAAACCCGCAATAAAGCATTTTAAATATCACATGAGTTTGTCAGATTCACAGGTAGGAAATATTAGCCGTTGAGTATTTTGTAACACACCAGCATGCTAGTAGGGGGGCATATTGTGTGTTATGCTTATAGTTTGGTCACGATCCTTAGATGTTTGAAGTGACCTGTACTTGCAGATAGTGTAGCTTGGCTGAAACATATCATCACCAAGGGTGTTTCTAGGCATTTGCAACATATATAATGTCTAGACATGCCAGCTGTGATTAAATCTTCTGCATGAACCATGAATTGAATTAAGATGAGCATGTAAGTGAGGTGGTATGCAGTATGCGTGCATACTCTAACCATGTGGGGTTTTTGGAGGCGAGTCAATTTTAGGTCCATGATTTTACATATTTTCCCACTAGTAATCTGGTCCTGTTCCTCTTTCTTTTGCAGCACCTTGAAATTGCTAATGAGCCTGCATCTAGGAGTGTGCATCCTTTTCGAAAGGACATGGCTAAAGATATACTTGTTGGCGAGCTCCGTGTTTTGCAAAGTGCTCGTGCGTGGGTTGTGTCTTATTGTGAGACTTTAAGAATTTCATAACGCTCTTATCTGCAGGGCTTCAAGAGGTGTGCGAAGGAAAGTCGTGATATATGAGTTTGCTTGGGCTTCTGATGTGTTGTGTTCTCCTTTCCTTTAACCTCTCACCATCTTTGCTATTTTTAGCCACTGCTGTGTATCTGCAATGAAAGGACTTGGCTATCGGCCTCACGATGACCTCTCCCCCCTCCTACTTTCTTGCTCTTTTTGTCTCCAGCCTCTCTTCTTTCGCATGGTAATTATCATGTCAAGAAAAGATTAATGCCGCTAGATTGGATCTTGGACAAGGTGAAGGAAGAGGAAGAGACAGGATGCTGCAGCGGGCAGCGAGTAATGCATATTCATGGTGGTGGGCAAGCCACATCCGCACCAAACAGTCAAAATGGCTCGACAACCACCTCCAAGGTAATCATCTATTGTTTCATCTTGTCTATTACTTTTCATATTAAGGATTCCGATCAATCTTGTGGATTCTTCAACCATGATTCATGAACTGTATGTGTTTCCTATCTGTGTGATTCTTGCTTTTGGAGTGCGGACATTTATCATTTCAGAATAGTATGTAGAATGTCTCCGGATTAGTAATGTGACCACCGATGCCAACTTACATTCCTATTTATGTCCTTCTTCCCTTGTGTTACAAGCCTGTTAGCAGATTTGAGGATGGGTGGTTAGATGAGCGGCAGCTGACCTCCAGTTGTTGCGATTCTCCTGCTTTGCCCCAGAGCCAGATATGAATATTCTAAATCTATCAGCACTTGTTTCGAAAACTAGAGTATCGGCTTCTAATCTCTGTAAAATAATTTGTATATTTTTGCATTTGACAACTAGTCTGGGTACTTATTTGCAGATATGGAACACAGGGTGAAGTGCATGCTCTTGCTCCTTGGGGAGGAGGCTGATTCCTTTTCAAAGAGGGCAGAGATGTACTACAAGAGGCGACCTGAGGTGATCACTCAGGTGGAAGAAGTATATCGGGCATACAGGGCTCTGGCTGACCGGTATGACATCATGTCAGGGGAGCTACACAAAGCAAATCACACCATTGCCACAGCCTTTCCTGACCAGGTCCAGTATGCAATGCTGGAAGAGGAGGATGATAACATCCCAAAGGCGTTCACCCCAGTTGATCCACGCAAAATCCACAAGTCAACTGTTGATGGATTGATGAAGAAGAAGAAAGGAGAGCATCCTGGGTCGATGGTTGGAGGATCAAAGAATAGTACCTCAGCTCCAATCAATAAGGAGAATGCACGGGAAGAGATCAGCAGGCTACAGAAAGCTATATTGGCCATGCAGACCGAGAAAGAATTTATCAAAAGCTCCTATGAGAGTGGCATTGCAAAGTACTGGGATCTTGAGAAGGAAATCAATGACATGCAGGAACAAGTATGTCACTTTCAAGATAAGTTTGATGAAAGCGTGGTGATTGAAGATGATGAAGCCAGAGCCTTGATGACAGCAACTGCCCTCAAGTCCTGTGAAGACACTATTGTCAAACTGCAAGAACAGCGGAAGGCATCTGCGGGGCAAGCAGTGGGAGAATCGGAAAGAGTCAAGGCTTTCAAAGAGAAGCTCAAGGCTATAATGAACAAACATGGCAAATCTCTTCCGGATTCTCTGGATCTTCCCGAGAAAAACACTCGAAAGAACCATGGAGCAGAAATGGAGGATGTGTGCCATGTCAAACAAGGTGAAATAGACATGGAGTCTATAATTGACAAGATCAAGGAACACTTTGAGAGGGACTGCAACATCTCCATGGCAGAAGTTACAGAGAGGATTGATGAAATTGTCAACAAAGTTGTTGACTTGGACCTCATGGTTTCATCACAAACCTCCCAGATTGATCGACTTTGTCAGGAAAACAATGAGCTGGAGAATTCCCTGCAAAGCCTGGAGGACGAGAATACTGAGCTGGCCAGTGGATCAAGTGAACTGATCGAGAAGCTCAGGCAAGCTGAAGAGGAGCTTGTCAGAGCTCAGGCTCTCGAAAGCTCCTTCCACAAAGATGAAAGCACAATCCGTTCCAATTTCATAGAAGCAATAAACAGATTCCATGATATATCAGAGTTGTTGTTATCACCGGTTTGCGATTCTGTATCTGCTGCACACATGTCCCATGAAGGACCACAAGTTGAGTCTACAGAGCCATCATCAAACGAGTGCTGTGACATGGAGAATGTGGGGCTTCAAATTGCTGAGCCCCACGCAGGCAATGCTGGGCCAGCGTCTGGTGTTGGCAAGCTGGATGATCCTAATGATGCACTTGTGGCAGCCAATGATGAATCATCAGGTAGCACTAACTGCAGCGAGCAACAATTAGACATTGGTCAGGACAAAATTTCACGTGAGAGGGGTTCATTGGTACGGCTTCGTCACATTTCTTCAGATAACCTTGGAGGTTGCGATGAGCAGGAAGAGACGAGCAAGGAAGGTTTATCGTCTTCTGCTGATGCGGTTACTGACATGATGAAGCTGAAGGAGAGGCTCACAGATAGTCTAGACGATAAGGAGAAGGTCCTCTTAGGTGAGTACACCTCACTCCTTGAGGACTACAAGGACGCAAAGAGGAAGCTTGCAGAAATGGAGAAAAAGAACCAGGATTGCCTGAATGAAATCCGGGCACTCCGTGAAGAAATCACAAGCTCTGCAGGGGAAGGAGGCAGTGAGGGTTCATGCAAAAGGAGCTCCAGTAGCATCTCTCGCCGGGGTCACAGGAGGACCCCAAGCTATTCATCCATCCATCAGAGGAGACCAAGCGTTTCTTCGATTTCAAGGTTGATAAGGTTGGGCTCGGCCATCCAAGAAGGTGGTGATCCAGTAGGGAGCAGCAAGCCAAATGACACCACTGCTGAGCAAGGGGGCATTAGCCTGGAGGACCTGAGGCTGCCAGCTATCGCCGAGGCAGAGAATGCCTCACCTCTTGAAGAGAAGTTCAGAAGGGACATTGACACGCTCTTGGATGAGAACCTCGAGTTCTGGATGAAATTCAGCTCGTCGTTGCAGCGGGTGCAGGAGTTCCAGAACAAGCACGACGGCCTGCAGAGGAAGCTGCAGCTCATAAACAACGAAGACGGCAAGCAGGACGGGGCGACGGAGAAGCAGCTGAGGGCCTTCAAGACGGAGCTGCAGGTGTGGTCGGAGCAGAACGCGATGCTGCGAGGGGAGCTGCAGTGCAGGTTCACATCGCTGTGCGACATACAGGAGGAGATCACGGCGGCGCTGGACACGGAGCCTCCACCTGCAGAGGTGGAGGCTCAGTTTACGTCGTACCAGGCTGCTAAGTTCCAGGGGGAGGTCCTCAACATGCAGCAGGAGAACAACAGGGTGTCAGACGAGCTGCAGGCGGGGCTGGACCACATCAAGGGTCTCCATGCGGAGGTGGAGCAGGCGCTGGCCAAGCTGCACAGGAGCGTCAGCCTGCCGCCGCAGCCAGCAGGGGCAGGGGAGGACGACGACTCCAGCTCCAGCTCCAGCTCGCCTGCCCAAAAAGATGGCAGCGACCTGGGGCGCGTGCCGTCCAACAAGTCCAAGGTGCCGCTGCAGTCGTTCCTCTTCCCGGCCAAGCCCAAGAAGACGTCTCTGCTGGCCCGTGTCACGCCGGTGCTCCCCAAGCAGCCGGTGGATATGAAGTTTCTTGCCAAGTTGCCGAGGTAGCAAGCATGCTCTTGCTCTGTTAGATACAGCTTTGGTGGTGAGTCAGGTCGGATGCTAAGAAATGTAATTTCCCGAGCATGAGAGACAATCGAGCTGTTCCTTTTTGTTTCCTTAATTTATTTGTGTGCAGATTCTGGTCTACTTTCTCCGTACCAAATTAAAGTTTACTTTAGCTTTGTTTTAAGTTAATCATCTTTTAACTTTGACATTGTTTTTATACAAAATTATATTGATGTATACACGTTCAAATAAATTCTCTATCAAAATGTATCGCAGGAAGTATCTAATAAAACTAATTTGATCTTCTAGATGTTTTCACGTTTAAAGATAGAACTTCACAAATCAAAGGAGGCTTGCTTAAAAGCTAAAATGAACTACAATTTGAAACAAAGGGATTATTATAATATAATGCGGCTAGCAACAGAATCTATTTAATTGGGTTCCAATTTTTGCACAACCAAAATGATAGCAAGCCAAAATCAAAGCATATCAAGATCCACTTACCAAGACTACCGAAATCAAGTCCAATTTTCCCATTTATGTATTTTATAAAAACTTTCTAGAGACTTGCCAAAACTTTGATCATAAAAATTGATGTGTCAATTCTTTGGTAATGAACCAATTGATGCCAACTAATTTAGCATGTCATGATTTTGGTTGGGCAAGAATTAGAACCCAACCAAGTAGACTCTAAGTTCTCATATGTTGTGGGCCTGTGTTGGCCGCTGGTTTACCACTCAGCTAAGTTTCACAAATCACTATGCTAATAGGTAGCAACTATTGTTTTTACAAGGAGCCAAACATGTTATACAATTTATTGAAAAATATTAACAAATACTATTTAAACTTTGTTTGACACAGCTTAGCTTCACTAGTAAAACCGATTTTTTGTGTTTCAACTTCATGTGCAGCTTTCTCTGTGAAGCTGAGCTGTTTCGACTTCGTGACTCCCTTTGTCAAAAAAAAAAAAAAAAAAACTACTACAGTGCTCTTGCTCTTTTTATTTTTATTTTTCTCTTCTATTTTTTTCATTTCCTTCTACAATCTTCGTGATGCGTCATGACTTTTCTTCGTATGCTCTACTTGATAAGGCTCCCGAGGGAAACCCCAAAAGGAGCTTGTGCCCTCAACGCGCCCGGCCCGATTAGCCACACTCAGACGGCCCCAAGTGGCTGCGCCCCTGCAGACCACGCACCGGTGATTACGCCCTGCGAGCCACGCCCCAGCATTGCCACGCCCCGACCCCGACCCCGACGACGCCTCCCTCTCTAAGTGTGTTACTCTCCCAAAGGACAAAGTATGTCTTTTGCATGTTAATGCCTACTCGTGTTGGATGAAGCTAAAATAAGCTACTTTTTCATCTGTCTCATCCAATCTCCATGTGAAGGTGCAAAAAGGGAGCTATGCTCCTACACCCATATTTTTTTTAAAAAAAAAGACTGCTTGGAAAAAAAAAACTCATGAAGGTATCGATAGAGCATTAGAGCTATGTCAAACTGGGACTTATTTATAAAATTGATTTAGAGAACTAAGTAGTCGGCATCTAGCTATCATTCGTTACATTTTTGGAGAACCACCCTCTGCGAAATCAAATCACGTTGGACGTCGCATGATTCAGCTTACACTTTTAGCCTTTTAGGAGGTGCACGCATGATAAAACATCCATCCTAATTCAGTTCGTTACTACTCTACAGTTTCAGTCCAGAATGAATCGCAACTACACCACCCACGAGGTTCTCATATTCTACCCTCTGGAATCCGGCTTCCTGAATCATGTGAGCAAACTTTTCCTGCAAAGGTACAAGTCTAGTCAGCATGCAGTCACTCGCCCGTCTTATAGAATCTAGCTTAACATCAAACCCAGCAAAAATGCTATGCCTTTTCTGTGAGGTACTAATTAATCTTGCATAAACCGGAAGATGGTTGAGGTAGAAAATGCCAGAAAGAATGCAATCATATGTTCATGTCTGTCAATAACAAAAGTGCTAATAATTCACAGCACCATTACCTGTTTTGGAAACCGACGGATGCTCTCAACCAAGTATTGGTACGACTGCCGATCACCAGCAACCAGTTCTCCAATATTCGGAATCACAGAAAATGAGTAAACATCATAGCTGAAAAAAAGGACAGCAAATTTGAAAGAGATCAGAGAAAAAATTGTAGGACATAACACCTGCTCTACTGTTCACACAAGGAACAGAAGAATTAGTGAACTACATCACTGCAACCCTTTTCAATTGACATTAAATAGAGAGGGGAAAAACGATCACTTTCGGACCCCCTTGAACATTGTTTAACACAGTGCTACAGGTGGTAATTTGTCAACATGGTTGGCACAAATCGTAACTTTTTGGACACTTACTGTGAGATAGTTGAAAACATTGTAGCCCATGTCTTTTCTTGTTTATCTTTTCTATCTTACATGAAGGAGAATATTAAAGGCATCATCTCACATACGAGCTAATCCTATAAAGACAAATAAAAACTATTGACAAACTTACATCTCTTTGAAAACAGGGACATCCACATGACTCAACTCCAAGCATAGGAACCTGCCCCCTCGCTTGAGAACCCTGAAGCAAGACAATTGATGTGACAGCAATAAGAATTTAGAACCATCAACTAAGCAAAAAAAAATTCTGAAATATGCAAATTGATACGACAGTAATGAAATTTCAGAACCATCAACTAAGCAAACATGGTAGAACATAAAATGCTTAATCCATGATACTGCACATGAAGGCGAAAAACTTAATGTAAGGATACAGCATGAAGAATAGACATTGAAGCTGAAGCAGTGGGGACA
>JAKNSH010188552.1:0-12271 GCA_027790015.1 Cymbopogon flexuosus | reverse complement strand
TAAATGCACTGCTGTTTTTCGTGTTGAACCTTAGTTTAGGTGTGTATTTCGTTGAGGAATAAACTGCATGTCGGGAGGTTCACATGTATGGTTTTAAATTATTACATTGTACTACCAAGAATATACTTGACTGTTACAAGGAAACTACATTCTTGTGGTTCATACAAAAGGCAGTTCCTAGACTCCCTACATCTTGCAAAATGCCTGTTTAGTGATCTTGTGGTTGGTACACTGAAGGCTTTTCATACAGTGAATATGAGAAAAGAAAACTGATCTTTCATATTCTGCACGCCAATCCTCTGTACAGGAGCGAATGTCATATTGTGAGTATTAACAATCAACCATATAAATGACAGGAGAAAGGCTAACATACACTTCATACATCATGATACTCAGAAAAAGGCTTACAACTTTTATGCAGAGCATATATTTTTATGACACCTTTAATATGGCTTAAACTACTATTGAAAAAAAAGACTTCAGAAACTGTCTAAGAATGATTAAGACTGCAAACTTCACATTTTCATATCTCTAAAACCTTAAGTCCAAAGATTATGAAATTTAACAAGGGGACAGATAATTTCATAATCTACAAATTTAGTGTTATAAACTTCTACAGAAAGATCCAATTAAATGGCCCTAAGCATGACCCAATCTTAACTGAAAATCCTGATGAGGAAAAATACCTGTTTTGTCCAAAATTGAGCTTTGAAAATCTATACCTGTTTCCATTATCAAAACATCGTGATCTTTACCTAGAAATCTAATGAAAGTTGCTACAAATTAAATCTCTTATAATTTTTAAAGTCCCATCATGCCTCTTAAGTTTCTCCAAAACCTCTAGATCCTGTTTTGTTCAAAACTTGGTAGGGAAAGACAGCTTGCTTAGAAAAATCACAACTCTCAAAATGCCGATGCTAAAATCATGAAAGTTCACGATCTAACAGATCTGAAAGTCCTCTAAAACGTTTGTATTATATATCCTTTTGAGCAGAAACAGTCCTTTAGGCCACAAAATTAATATTCATTTACGCTCTTACAGGGATGAAACTAATATTCAATAAGCCTAGCTAGTAGTAACCAGACTCCAAAATAAACACAGTTAACTATGCACACATAGTATTAAATGTAATAAAAGCATAACTAAGTATATTATTGCTTGTCTTTATTACAATAAAAG
This sequence comes from Cymbopogon flexuosus, assembly GCA_027790015.1. Lineage (NCBI taxonomy): Eukaryota > Viridiplantae > Streptophyta > Magnoliopsida > Poales > Poaceae > Cymbopogon > Cymbopogon flexuosus. The sequence goes on along the minus strand of JAKNSH010188552.1, from coordinate 11,091 downwards.
ATGTCATATGATCAGCTGCTCTTTTCCTGATGTCATATGTCATATGCAATGTATGAGAGTGCATCTTTGATTGTAAGGATTTCAGCACACACTCTTCCCATTTCCCATCGTGCTTTGGGTGATTCCATGGAACATGAAAGGCCTACTCTAACCAAGGGAATTATGCATTTTTGCATGGCATCTGTTGCTTTTCTTTCATCTTCGAGTAGTGTAGGATCAATAATATCATGAATATTATTTGGAAATGCGCTGTTAACATATTCATGCAGGGTTGTATCACTATTGAGCTTCTCATCAGTTGGACGAATCCCTGTAATCATTTCTAATAGAAGCACTCCAAAGCTATAGACATCTCCCCTGGTCGAGATCTCTACGTTTGTTCCATACTCTGCATTTTATGATGAAATATACCATTTAAAAGACAATGTAAGACTCATACTTCCAAAATAGTAATACCAAATTTGATAATAATTAAAGACATGAACTCACCTGGTGCAATGTATCCAAAAGATCCTTTTAGGTAGGCCAAGCTTGTTGAACAAGTATGACCTTCATTGGCCGTAGTGGATAAAAATCTCGCCAAGCCAAAGTCTCCTACGCATGCAGTCATGTCAAGATCCAAAAGAACATTACTTGGCTTCAAATCACAATGTATCAGAGGATCTGCTAAATGATTATGAAGATAATCCATAGCAAATGCTACATCCATGGCTATTGAAATCCTCTGCCTCAAACCCATAATCTTTCTTTGACCTGGTTCATGGACATCTGGATGTAGCCACATATCTAAGTTCCCATTGGGCATGTACTTGAACACAAGGGCCTTGAATTCTTTGCCAGTCACATCCAACGATGAGCATAAAGTAATCACTTTGACTAGATTTCGATGTTTAATCCTTTTAAGGATTTCACATTCTGCAGCGAAGCTTTCATTGGCTCCAAATATGTCAAGGTTAAAAATCTTGATAGCAACTATGTTGATCTCAAGCTCAAGACAGCCTTTATAAACTGTTCCAAATGATCCTGAACCGATCAAGTTGACAGAAGAAAACTTATCCGTTGCTATTGTAATGTCCTGAAATGTTAGCCTCGTCATATCATGATCATGCTGTTTCAACCGTGGCACTGACTTCTGTTTCTTCCTCGTAAGAATAATCATAAGGCATGACAATGCAACAACAACAAAGAAACAAGTAGGTAGTAGGATCTTTGCAATCAAAAAGTTCTTTCTCTTCAGATGGACCCATTTTGTGCAAAGAGGTAGACCAAAAGCTGGAATAGTGCTTGTACACAATCTGTCATTTCCTTGAATGGACAAAACACCTTCGTTGCTAAAAATACCACCCAGTGGAACTTCTCCTTCAAAATTGTTGAAGGATAAGTTTAAAATATGCAGGTTGCTCAAAGATGTGAGGAACCCTGGGATTTTTCCGGACAAATTGTTCCGTGAAAGATCCATCTCCTTCATTCCGACCAGGTTCATGAAAGACTGTGGAATGCTTCCATCAAAGAAGTTGCTTTGCAATTGAAGAGACTCTAGAAGCACACACTGGCCAAGAGTGGATGGGATATTACTGGACAACTGGTTGTTTGACATACGAAGAGTGTTTAGATTAATGAGGTTGCCTACTTCTTTTGGTATTTGTCCTGACAAGTAATTGTGTGACAAGTCCAAATATATTGAAAGCGAAGAAATTTGCAAGAGGTTCCTTGGTATGCTCCCAACCAGAGAATTGTGAGAAAGGTCAAGTATATGGAGTTGCCTACAGTGACCTATGCCAACAGGTATACTTCCACTCAAGTTATTCTTCGCTAAAAGGAGCTCATTTAGCTGACTAAGGTTTCCAATAATGTCCGGTATTTGGCCAGAAAGTTTGTTTTGCATGAGTCCTAGTACAACTAAGTTATTGAGACTCTTTATACTTTGGGGTATAACACCACTGAAAATATTGTAACCCATACGCAGTTCTATAAGATTCTTAAGATTGCCTATTTCCGATGGAATAGGACCAGATATATGGTTAGCATAAAGCCATAGCGTCTCAAGACTTGTTGTAAGATTACCTACATACACCGGCAAATTTCCCTGGAGATTATTGGAGTCTAGCCCCAGCTTAGTCAATTTAGTGCAATTTGAGAGGGAGGAGAGGAAGCTCCAGTCACCTTGTTCTAGCATATTGGCACCAACATCAAGAATCTCCAAGTTTGGCAATGATCCAAAGTCTGGAATGGAACCAGTTAGCATATTATCGGCTATATGTATGTTCTTCAGGTTTAATGCATTCTGAAGAGAAGTAGGGATTGTGCCATCTAATCTGTTTGATGTGAGTATCAATGTTTCAATGTTTGGGAGTGTGTAGCCAATATTGAAGGGTATTCTTCCACTGAGAGAGTTATTACCCAGGCTAAGAAATCTCATTGATGACATATTGAACAACGATAGCGGTACATGGTCAGATAGGTTGTTCTTGTACAGCTTTAGTGTTTGTAGGGTCAGAATGTGGCTTAAGCTCTCTGGAATGCTCCCCACCAAATTGTTCAGTCCAAGATTCAGATAAACTAGAGAAGATAGGTTCCCTAACGATTGCGGTATCGGTCCTGAGAGATTATTCTCTCTTAAACTAAGGTATTTCAAAGGAGGTGAGATGGTAGTGATCTGTGCTATAGAACCAACGAAATTGTTTTCTTGGAGGCAAATTGTTGTTAGAGATGTGCTATTGAACAGAGCCTTTGGGAGGTTCCCTGTAAGCCTATTGCTCATGAGCCTTAGTACTTGGACAGACGAACTATTTGCCAAGGACTCTGGGATTCCACCAGTGAGACTGTTGCTGCCAAGGTCAACATGTACTAGGGATGAGCTGCTGCCCAAGGACGGCGGTATGTACCCAGACAAACTGTTTCCTGCTAGTATCAAAATCTGGAGCTCCAGGAGCATCCCAAAAGCAGCAGGGATGCTCCCTTGCATCTTGTTATTGCTAAGGTTTATCTCTTGAATATTAGTGCAGTCACTTAGGCTTGGTGGGATCTCACCTTGGAGGGAGTTGTTCCATAGACCCAAGACTTGAAGCTGCGTGCATGACGAGAGCGTCGATGGAATTTCACCACTGAGAGAGTTCATGCTGAGGTTGAGGTAGCTAAGTTCAGTCAGGAGACCAAGCTCGGATGGTATGGAATCATGGAAGCTGTTGTTTGACAATTGGAGACTTCTAAGAGAAGTGAGGTCAGCTGTGCATGGCGGTATGGAGCCAACTAGCCCCTTCGATGATAGGTCCAGTGCCGTAGCACGGTGGGGCGATTGCGCGCTGCAACTGACACCTTGCCAGCTGCAGAACTGGAGGGATGTGTTGCTCCATGAGGCTAATGCTTGGCTTGGATCAGAGAGCTGGGCCTTGAAGCAGAGAAGAGCTTGCCGATCGTTTTCAGTTTCATTTGTTTCGGTGATGGCTAAAGCTGAAGAACACACTACGATGAGGAGACAAAAGACGAGACATGGAGAAGGGGTTTGCCAATTGATCATGGTATGTTATGATAGTAGAAAGGTGAAGAGGAGGATGTGTCTTTCCACTGGTCGGCTCCTACCAGTTATTATTATATAGAAATCCCAGCATCTACAGCCCGGGCTCATATGAAAAGTACTTGTATATGCTGATTAGTGTCCATCCGTGCCTAAAAGAAAGACTTTAAAGGCTTAGTAAAGATCAAACTAACATAAATTTGACTGAGTTCATAGAGAGTAAACATCTTACTGTTACTAATTAGAAGCTCTAATGAAGGCGCCACGTTAACTCTCACCAGATGCGCTAGGAAAAAAGATAAATCCAAAAATTTCTCACAATAATCAGAAATATCTGGCCTTTAATTTTGTAGACTCTAATTATCATCTTCAATAATAGCCATCGGATCTACTGTAATATATATAGAAATTACCCACCTCTGCCATTATAAAAAATACTTAAAATAACCACCTAATTTTCCATATAAATTACCCACCTCTGCTATTATACTAACAAAATCTATTTTTAATTAAAAATAAAAATTGTGACGGCCTATCTATCATGTTAACTTAGTAAATATATTTTATTATATATAAATATTTGTAGCCATCACGTTTATAACTATATTAATAAACTTATTTTTTAAAAAAGAAAAGTGCAAATGTTTGGTCATACAAATACAAGAAAATAGGCAATTATTTAATTTATTTTACGTAATGACAATGGTGGGTAATTTTTTAGAAAGCTAAATTGATCTAATGGTTATTATTGATTGTGATGGTTGAACCCTATTTTATTGATGGCTAGATGTTTTTGTTTTTTGTGAGAATTTAGAGGATTTATTTTTTTTTTCCTAGCGCTTCTGGTGAGAATCAATGTGGAGCCTCCCTTGGAGCCTCCAATTAGTAATAGTAAGATAAGATATTTAAGTTTCTGTATGTAAAGCACTCAACCTGATAAGGCACGACCCGTAAGACTGATGTGCCGTGCCACCCAATTAACTTACCCCGCAATCCCACCCATCACAGCCATATAGTCATCTAATAAGGCAATAAAATTCACAATCAAAAGAAAATTTTGAATCGCCAGGTCGGCTATATCTAAGGGCACAACTTTGATTTTTGGAGATGGAGCTCCCACAGTGACACTTATAAATCTGCAGTGGAATCATCCTCTTTACAAATGAAGACTACACTTCGGCATCGATCCAGGAAGAGCAGCAGCCAGCGATCTGAAATGAATACACATCTCGGGTAGAATCATCCACTTGATTCTGCACCCCCTCCATCATCAAAATTCAGAAATCACCTCCCAATCCACGTTTTGTCAACTGCCTAGAATAGTGTTATACACGGTTGAAGTTGAACATCTGGTATGATTCAGAGAGTTGTCGTCTATACGTGACGATCACTCATCAGTGTAGTCATGAATGTGATGAATGTCATTATTTCTCTTCTCAGACTGTCAGACAACCTCGCTGGTTAGAGTCAATTACTTCAATCAACATAAGCACGTTAGTTGAATTGAAAGTGTATGGACTTGTGAACGACAAAGGATTACACAAGCAATAGCAGCAGATGGACATGGACTGAAATCATCATTGGCAGAAGCAAATAAAAACAGCCTGACAAGAGAAATTTGACCATTTGCACGTGTACTAATTTCAGAACAGCATGCTGCCTTTTGTGAATGGAGGTTTAAGACGAATCATGAATGCTACGTCCCCTTTGGTCCTATGGGTTTGCCTCTCTTTAATTGTATAGTACAAGGACAAATTACCTTCAACCTTCCAACCAATTCAGCATCAACATTTCTCACACTTACATGGCAGCTCTCGCAGCAGCAAGCCAACAAAGGACTACTCCAAAAGCAGTAGGCTAACTGTTACAAACATAGTGTGGTGGTAGCTAATGAGAAAACCTCCACTCAGGCATATGTTTGATGAAATTGCTTAGGTGAGACATTTCATCGAACAGCATGTGAGCGCGGTTTTAGGTGAGACATTTAATCAAATAGCACGTTTATGTGGAATGCACTAATAGATATTATCATCCTTAATGTAATAAAATATGCTCCATTTGCTTATTTGGAATACACTAATAGATATTATTGTTTCACTTATTTTAAACCAGTATTTTAGTGGCCATTTATATATGGTGTCGCATGAAGAAGATAAAAAAGAAATAAAAAGCATATAAAAAGTAAAGGAGAAAAAACTAAAAGAAATTTGGTTGGCTGGGAAAAGATGATTAACAGTGACCATTATCCAGAGGCGCTAGTCTGTCGTTGTTTTCTTCCTTTCTTCTCTTTTGGTGTAAGCGGTGGATTGAGTATGGCTGTGTGGGGCACCCAGAAGGATAACTGTAATCTGAAGCGCTTTATATGCTTTTCTTTTTTTCTTCTGCTAAAACAAATCCAGCAAATATCTTTCTGACCTTCCAAAGAAAATAAAAAATTCAAGGAGTATGTAATCGAGTTTGGTCTCTTAGTAGCAAGGACGAAGTGAGACCCAAGCCCATGGGCCAAATGACCATTGAGCCAAGTTGAGGTGTGGAAATTTAGTACCATCTTGGAAGTTGAGAATGAGATGAACCAGCTTAAAAGCCTGGGCCTGGGAGGCTGTTAACTCCTAATCGATTCTTTTGCGCGAAGCGAGGACGAAAGCGCAAGAGAGTTAATTAGCAGGTGTGGTCCATCCAATGTGTAGAGTGGACCTTAGCCGTCATCCCGAGCCGGGGCGTTACAAACGATGGTGTAGAAGATTCGATTCGATGGCAATGGGGACAAAAATGGGGAGTTTTCCACTAAACGTGCCTACCTGATACAATTTGAAGGTTCATTCAAAGGCAGAACCAAAATGCCGTTTCTTCGCATGGACTTTACTCCATAGGAAGATCCTTACGGCCAACAACCTGGCGAAGAGGAATTGGCCTAACGATCCAACATGCAAACTATGTGGTGCCGAACCAGAAACTCCTACCCACCTATGTAAAGACTACCATTTCACAAAGGAGGTGTGGGCGGAGGTTAAACGGTATCTACAGCTATCAGTTCTAGATACGGTCCAAACAACGGGGTCAATTCATAAATTTTGGAGAAAATGCAGAGCAAAAATTGAGAGGCCCCAAAGGATGCATTTTGACGGCATCATGATCTACTTCTGGTGGAATGTATGGAAAGAACGAAACAGAAGAACCTTCCAATAGAAAACGCTTTCACCCAGGCAGGTGGCATTACTTTTCAAGGATGAGATTCAGCAATACCAGATTGCTGTGGGTTTTCAAGGGTAGTGTGATTAGTTTGAGTTTAGAGTTGGAACTCGTTCTATTGTTTTCTCTCTTCAGCTTAGTTGAGTGTGTTTCTTTCTTCAGTCGTATTAGTGGAGAGTAGCAGTTGTATGTGTTTTACAATGTATTTTTTTCCTTTTACTCGTCTAATAAAAATCAGCAAAGCTTTTGCCGCCTTTCCAAAAAAGTAACAAGGACGATAGAATCAAAGACTTTGATGGGCCTATTGTTGTTGAGTTAATTGCCACGGCTAACAGCCACCTACCAGAATTCAAATCCTAAAAAAAATCCTAAAGCGATACACTGATCGGAGAATTGCATCTCCTCCTGATTCACAGTTCAGTTGTTTTGTCAAATTTCAGATCAGTTCAGTCTTCAGATCGATAGCAAGTCTTTGCTTGCACGTTTGAACAAACTCACCTCCAAGTCTTCATCATCAGCCACGAAACCAGACGAAGCGCTCTTGTCCATGGCAGCTAGACTGCACCCCTGACATGGTGAGTGAACCTTGGAAAGAGCAAACCCTAAACTACATAGTTGTCCCACACCCTGATGAATGGCCCACTCGCCTTATAATCTTCAGCGAGCATGTCATGCTCTTGTAACACTGAATGATACTTCCCATGTTGCCTCCTACTTCCGAACATGTGCCTACGTTTTGTCACACATCTCATTATAATTTGCTGCACTAGATAAACTTGTCAAATCACTCGCACTCAGCTTGCAACCATCGTCTCTATATATATAAGCATCCTCTCTGTTGGCATACATGTAGTTCATCAGGTATATATACACACACATACTGTAACACCCCTGAATTTTACTTAAATTAAAAATCACTAAAAAATTAAACTTTTTAGAACTTCACCACTGCCATTGGGAATCCTCTACACACATGTTTGATGTTTAGGCCTTCTTCTGAAGATCACTTTCCATATTTGGCAGGTATTTTGTCCCATCTCTAGAAATAGATTTTTCATGTTCAAAAAAAATAGAAAAAAGATTTTCAAGGGCAGTCGCAGAACCCCTCTGGAAATACTTGATATATAGAGACCCTTGCTGTACAGGCAGGCGCATGCATGACAACCGCCTACATAAATCTGTTCTGACTGTCTCAAATCATTTTGGTAGTAGTCCATTCATGCCTCCTTTTATTTTATTTTTTTCAAGAGAGCTACGTAGTACATAGTTGATCTGCCTTTCTGTTGTGTTAATTAAAAAGAAGAGGTACAAAACTCCACCGCAACAATCACACAATGACATGGATTGGCCTTCAAGATTAAAAATTGCAAGGGAGAAAAAAAGACCTCTGTGACATCGATTGGCCTTCAAGATTGAGTTTTTACAACATTGAAAATTGTGAGGCAACGATGTCAAGTGAAAACAGATGCGGGTGTGAACTAGTATTTTTTTTTTTTAGATAATGGATGAACAGTATCCGGCCTCTACACCCGGAGGTGTACACAGCCAATTATTACAACGAGTTTACCAAAAAAGAGAAAGTGAAAGTCTTTACACAACAACCAGAACGCTAAAGCAAACAATATAAATGCTTCCACCCTCTATTTGCAATCCCTAAAGCAATCAGCTCTATCTTTTTGCTCATCACTGAGAGGGTGTGTGAAATAGTATGTGAAGCCAGTCTCACATTTTAATGGAAACGTCCCCAAATAGGAGTGATCGCACTCTGAAGATCGTCGTGACCCATTCAGTGGGATTATCGGCTTCTGCCGGTCAGGGAAGGGCCGAAACGCAGAAACAAACAAGGCCTATAGCTTATCGGCTGGAGTAAACTGAATGTCCTGTCTCATCAACTGGATTTGCACAGATTGCAGAGACATTGCATTCTAAGATGGTGCCTGTGTCACCATGTGCAGCTCTGGATGAGCCACCTCAGTCTTGAGACACCCCACCGGAATGCCACAACACCCATGTTGAGCTCTTGAACCCCTGAATAAAACTTCCCCTAATGCCTCCCAATCCTAAACATTCAAAGATTTTGATAGTGTTATTGTTACACATAATCTCAATCTGGCCACAACTATGCACGCTCTTTATATATATTGATGTGTATGGCAACCATATATATATATTCGTGAAAAAAAATGTGGCCTAGCTATAGTATGTGGCCTTTTGCCTTTGCATATATACACCAGCTATAGATATGCTTCCTTATGGTTAGCATCATGGAATTTTTGTATTGGGGAGGATGGTGGAAAGAGTTACTACGAGAGGCATAACATGCTTAGACAGGTAGGCTGTTGTTTTTTTTGAAAGGAGGCAAAGCCTCTGCTTTTAAGAAAGCAAGGTAGCAGTACACACTGGGGATACCAGTTTACAAGAGTTTTAAAGCTAACTAGAGACTATTACACAGCACTGCTGAACTCAAATCTCAACGATGTCGGACAGCAGCAATGCATTTGGCGTGAACGTCTTCATCCAGCCTCTGATCTGCCCCATGATCTCCTCCAGACGTTCTCTGTCTTTTTCCTTCAGTAGTATCGCCCACTTCTGCAGATAGGATAGTGCAAGGTACACGACATCAGATGGCGCTTTAGGAAACTTGGATTCAATCGACATTTTGTTTCTTGTTGTCCGCAAAGCCCAAGCAAAACCTGCAAAAAGAAATATGATCAATCAACCGTTTAGGAACCGGGCCCCTACCCATCAGCCACCCTTCTGATAAGTTCTTCAAAGAATTTGGGCATGAATTCAGCTGGAATATTTCCCCCACGACACTCCAGCAAAATTTCGCCAGTGCACAAAACAATATGACATATTAGTGACGTCCATTGCATTCTAATTTGGCTTCCCTCATTATTTTATTGTTCAATTAAAATCTAATAAATCTCCAGACCCATATTAAATGCTAGGTGAGTTAAAATCTTAGTCCCATATGGGATTTTGACGAAAAATTGATTGACTTAATAGGTGACACATGTGTTGTGAAGTTGAGAGAGGCGAAGCTGCACCAAACGCACGCATATGCTGAGCCATGCCATGGCATATATAGCGTGCCATTAGCACCATGATATGATGTGGTGATTAGCAGATCGGGCTCAGCAGTGAGCTCGAGAATTGGCTTGCCGGCGGCCATTTCCTCGTGCACCTTCTAGTCTCCCTTGCCAGGACCCAGAAGCATTCTTGCCAATGGCAGCGCGAGACGGCACTGCCGGAGAAGTCCTGGTAGGTGAAGCATGGAAAGGCCGCACACCATGTCATCTTTAGGCATGTGGTGCTCTTGGAGTCCTGAATGACACTTCCCTTGATGCCTCCTACTCCCAAACGTATTTCTATTTTTGGTCATGCATTTTGCTGTACTGTATAAACTTAATTATCAAAAATGACCAGACTGCCAATCAGCCCTGCTACTATCGATCGTCTCTTTATACTCATGTGGGTAAAGAAATAGTGTGACTACTCACAACGCTTTGCATGACTCTTTATATATGTATGTACCCACGTTTAATTACATGCATCCTCTCTTGTTGGCATACATGTAGCTCATCACTCAAATACACACACATACATGTCTTTACTAGTTTTATATAGGTGTTTGGTTCGATGAATAAAATTGTCCATCATTGTCTCACTACTTTTTTGTTTGTTTGGAGAATGAAATAAATTGATGCATCATTGGCTCGTTCTTCAAAAGTTAATAATTAGTATTAATATGAGAAATAGAATCATTGCGCTAAATTCAAGGAATTGACACAAGATACACCCACCATTAGGTGTTTGTCAAACTAAAACGTCAATTGAATTGAAAGTGTATGGACTTGCAAGTAATAGCATGCAGGTTATTTATAGGGAAGCGTATTGGCTATGCTTCTGGGCTTAGTAGCAACGTGACGACTCTCAGAGATGAGAAAGAGATTAGAGATGATTGCTTTAAAGATTTCAAATAGAAGGTGAAAGCAGTTATATCGTTTGCTTTAGTATCCTAGTCTATGTTTCAAGACTAGGATACATAATATAAATGAATTAATTAAGTTGGACCTGCACCTGCCTCCTGGCGAAAAAAAAACATGGTTACAGTGTATTAACGGTGACAATTCAGGACTAGGGTTTGAAAGAAAAAAAATAAAGAAAGGTTACAGTGTATTAACGGTGACAATTCAGGTCGGGAAAAGAAAGAAAGAAAAATAAAGAAAGGTGTAGTACAGTATTACCTCTCGGCCACCCACAACCACAAGAATTGTGAACATCGACGACGACGGTGCATGGCCATTTGGTCTGTTCATGTTTCAAATAATTAACTAATCAAATTATGATGGGTAATTTATTGGCTCATTGAGTCCAAATAAATA
>JAKNSH010188178.1:0-10430 GCA_027790015.1 Cymbopogon flexuosus | reverse complement strand
TTATAATAATTTCCAAGGTCAGTTATCACAGGGATTAGGCAATCTGAAGTCCCTCTCGTTCCTTTCACTTGCTGGCAACAGTTTTACGAATTTGGCAGATGCACTTCAGATACTAAAGAGGTCCCAGAACCTCACCACCCTTCTTATTGGGCCCAACTTCATCAACGAGACTATGCCAGATGATGAAAGCATTGACGGTTTTGAGAATCTTCAGGTTCTTTCCTTGGGTGAATGCTCACTGTTGGGGAAAATACCTTATTGGTTATCAAATCTAAAAAATTTGCAGATGCTATTTTTAGATGGCAATCAACTAACAGGGCCAATTCCTGACTGGATCAGCAGCCTAAACTTCCTGTTCTATCTGGACATATCAAATAACAGTCTGACTGGGGGGATTCCTACAGCATTAACAGACATGCCGATGCTAAAATCAGAGAAGCCTCCAGCAGTTTTGGATCCAAGAGTCTTTGAAGTACCATTTTATTTGGATACATCACTTCAATACCACAAGTTGAATGCTATTCCAAAAGTGCTCAATCTAGGAAACAATAACTTCATTGGTGTGATCCCTCCAGAGATCGGTTTTTTAGAAGAGCTCCTTTCACTTAATTTGAGCTTCAACAAACTATATGGGGATATTCCCCAATCGATCTGCAACCTCACAAACTTGCTGGTGCTAGACTTGTCAAGCAACCATCTAACTGGTGCAATCCCTGGAGCTCTGAACAATCTACACTTCCTTACTGAATTCAATGTTTCTTTCAATGATCTAGAAGGGCCTGTGCCGACCACAGGCCAGCTTAGTACGTTTACAAATTCCAGCTTTGATGGCAACCCAAAACTCTGTGGTCCTATGCTTATTCGCCTGTGCAGTTCAGCTGGAGCACCTTCCACCTCCAAGAAAAAAGTACATAACAAGACAGCTATATTTGCACTTGCATTTGGTGTATTTTTTGGAGGTATTGCCATCCTGTTAGTGCTAGCTCGCCTCCTAGTCTTGATCCGGGGTAAAACTTTCACCACCAGAAACAGCAGCAACAATAATAGCGATATAGAAGAGGTATCATTCAACTCCAATTCAGGGCATTCGTTGGTGATGGTGTTGGGAAGCAAGAGAGAAGAAAACAAGCTCACATTCACCGACATTGTGAAGGCAACAAATAACTTTGGCAAGGACAACATTGTTGGGTGTGGTGGTTATGGACTAGTATTCAAAGCCGAGTTACCTGATGGATCCAAGCTTGCAATTAAGAAGCTCAACGGTGAGATGTGCCTTATGGAAAGGGAGTTCACTGCTGAGGTTGAAGCACTCTCCATGGCCCAACATGAAAATCTTGTGCCACTGTGGGGTTATTGCATTCAAGGAAACTCTAGGTTCCTCGTATATTCTTTCATGGAGAATGGCAGCCTGGATGATTGGCTTCACAACAGGGATGATGATGCTAGCACATTTCTTGACTGGCCAACGAGATTGAAGATTGCCCAAGGCGCAAGCCGTGGTCTTTCCTACATCAATAATGCCTGCAAGCCACACATTGTCCACCGTGACATAAAATGCAGCAACATACTACTTGACAAAGAATTCAAAGCTTATGTTGCAGATTTTGGGCTGTCAAGACTGATCCTGCCCAACAAAACTCACGTTACGACCGAGCTAGTTGGCACTCTTGGCTACATTCCCCCTGAGTACGGGAATGGGTGGGTGGCTACTCTGAGAGGTGATATATATAGCTTCGGAGTTGTCCTACTTGAGCTACTCACAGGATTGCGACCTGTTCCAGTCCTGTCAACATCAAAAGAACTAGTACCTTGGGTGCTGGAGATGAGGTCTCAGGGAAAGCAGATTGAGGTCCTGGATCCAACACTCCGTGGCACAGGGCATGAAGAGCAAATGCTGATGATGCTTGAAGCTGCTTGCAAGTGTGTGAACCATAATTCTCTCATGAGGCCCACTATAGTGGAAGTAGTCTCATGCCTGGACAGCATCGATGCTGGTCTGCAGAAGCAAAAGTCAGCCACGAGATAATGCAGTAAGCATCCAGTTACACATGATAATGCTGCAGTTAGGTGAATAGGGTAGATATACTTTTCACTGGAGGTAACAGTTTGAGTTCAGCTAGTATTACAGTGCGCTATGCACATTTTCTTGCACATTATCAAAAGTAAGGCTAGTATTCTTGAAATACTTACATGTATGCTCTGGTCAGTTTATGAACTATTGTTGCAAAGCAAAAGCAAGTGAGATACAAATGTGCTTGCTGAGTTTTCACTAGTTCAAGTACTGATACTAATGCATTAGACCTATGATGAACGAAGTTCTGAAACCCAATTGAGTGGGAATACAGAGCGAGTAAATAAACAAAAAGTTAGGTTAGAGTATGAAATGGAGTGGCAGCATAATAATGCATAGTACAGCGTTTGGTTTTTAGACAATCGCTAAATGAATCTCGACATGTATTTAAACTAGTTATGCGAAGTACCACTGTACCTGTACTAAGTAAGTAACCATGAGTTTGACCCGACGAGGAGACCAAGTGCGACCAAATTCCTGGACCTGTTCGACACGTCCATTCACGAGCCATTCAATACCCACCGTATTCGTCCATGGAGCCCAAGTGACTGGTCCTGGCGGCGGCATTTCCACAAACACCCTGAGCGCGCGACTTCCGACACGGCGGCACCACATCATCCGGCCCCCATGATCGGCATTGCGTCGTACAGCAATGGTCTGGGCACACGGGGCCGAACGCCCAACGTAAGCACGGCGAGGACACGGTGCGTCGGTGTTGCTGGTGGACTCTGGACTTGGTCCGAGAGTTAGGAGCAAGAACAACTCCAGAGTTCGCTAGTAGTAATGCTTGCGGTTGCGGGCCGAACGATAACCCAATCATGGGTACTGGCGCCGGCGCCGGCGCCGCGCCTGGGTGCAATCTGGTAGATGGCGAGTTGAGCAATACGCGCGGCGATCGGATTGCCGGCGATCGCGCCCGACGGAAGCGCGGCCTCGATGGCCGTTGGCCGCCATCCGCGGAAGCACACTGTTTTACAAAAAGCCCCTCTCGTTTTAGTGTTTTTTTTTTCGATTTTTATATCAGGAAGAAGCCTCACGTGATATGCCCCTATAACCCTATTGTGATTTGTGAGTCACGATTATTAAATAATAAATATATATTTTACATAAAGAGAAATCTAATTTTGTCATCCAATTCTCGCTCTTGAGTCTAAATTTGATCACGAGACTTACTAAATAATGTCATGTTCCATGGATGAAGTTGTTTTGTTGTAAAAGAAAAACACTATATCATGGCTGATAAGCCGGACTGATAAGTTCGAGCAAACATGTCTTCATTTGAAAAAGGTTAGGTGACATGCACCTATTGGATGCATGGTTTTTGAAAAAAAATTGTTAACAAATTTTAATGCTAATATAATGTATCTACTTCACCACTTATTAACGGCATATCTGATTTGCAAGTTGTTTTTCCCATTTTGTTGCTTGTTCCATGATTCTATCTACAGAACAAAGATCCCACGTGCCATGTTCCATCGAAGAAAACCAAAAACAATAATATTACGGATTCCACATGTCTTATTTATAGGTCTAGCAAAATTTGGCATGGCAACCATCCAAACATGCTTTGCAGCTCCAGTCCAGAAGTTGGCATTGACCAAAATTTTAGATTTTTCACAAACCAAACAATACTTTATTATTGGCCCAGTTTCGTCACTAGCCAAATCTGGCCATAACCATAACCGAGATTTGGCTCAAGCATGCCATGCCAATGCCCCTCCCTAGCGTGCCAGCAGTGTAGTGTGGACCAAGGCCGAGCGAGGCAGTCGTGTCGTGCCGTCCAACGCCCATCCAGTCGTGCAAGGTGCAACGCAATGAGCGCGCTGATCGACCGCGTGGATTTGGAGTGGGAAGGCCGCGTCGTCTACGCGCTCGCATGTCGTCCGTTGCTTCTGCTGCATCCTCCTGCCGTGCTTCCTTCCACTGCATCTCCATGTCTGGTCTGGCTGCAGGAAGCAGAGAGTCCGAGCCGACACGCCAGCAACTCGCTCTTCAGACTTCAGCTGCTATGCTCCCAGCAGGTTTCTCTGCGATTGGCTCTGAATTCTCGAAAAATAAACAACCGAGTGTGAATGGAAGGAGCAGACAAGACCCAAAGAATTCTTCTACGAAAAAGGACAAAGAAAGGGACGCAGCGCTAGCTCTGCTCTGCTCACCTCAGCAGGCGGCTCTTAAAGCCTCGACAGTGTGTAGTGACATGCACTCGCTGTTCTGCAGTCGACACCGCGAGAAAATAGCAGCCACCCGTGAGGCCGTGACTGTTATCATAGATCATCACACAACGACGGGATGACCACTATGAAATGTCTGCACGTCTGCACCCACTAACCAAACAAGCAATCATCATCAACATGAACATGATCAAAGGGGAAAAGAAATCCACACGAAATCTTTAGAATCACTACCTGAGCAATTTCGATGGACGTGGTTCATTCATGCTCTCCACTCTCCAGGGGCAGCTTCAAATCTCAGCCTGCCTTCTTGCCTGCCTGTCATCGTGCACACGACGCTTCCCAGTTTACTTCGAAAGCGCGTTTGGATTCTGATCAGCAGCCAACAAGAGCCGCCGGGATATGTTTGTTACCTATGGAGCAGGGACCATGGGAAACAGCCGCATCAGCTGCAAGGATAATAACAGAAAGTAAACGCCTTGGGGACGAGGCCACCAATCAGACGAAGAGTAGAGCTCCAGGTCTCCGTCAACAGCCACCTCCATCAACCTGTCCACCTTTCTTATTTCTCCTAGCCTCCACTTGCGTGAAGTGTTGTTATTCTCCAAGGTCCAAACCATGCTGATAACCTGACCACAGCAACCGATGATTGATGTAAATTATTGTACGTGCGTCCCCGAGTGATGCTCTGTGAGTACTGTCTCTTATCAATTGAATCTTGACTTTTCCTGTCCACAAAAAAAGGATGCATTATGTATAAAAACAGAAACATTCATCAACTGGTGATTCCATTTTTCTTTTTACTTTTTCAGTACTAACAGTAACAGATAAGGTTAAGACAACAGGTTAGCTAGCTGAAGCTGGTAGCACAACTGATGTCACATCCTGATCAGATAAAAAAGGAAGGCTGTGTATCGAGTCAAATCTGCCACAAGAAGTCAATAAGTTATGTCTGATCAGGTAAATCTTGGCAGCCTGTAATAACAATTCAGCCAGGATTGTTTAATGATGACTCCGAGAAGGCAAATATTTTATACGGCCAAGAAGCTTGTTCAGACGGATCAGGTAGCTGCTTCGTCTGGTGTATAAAATAGGATCTTAATGAGCATTTTGTTCTAGCATGTAATCCTTGACTCCATTCTTCTTTGGGTGGCCACGGCTATCAAGGCAAAAGCAAGAGCCTCCTCCTTCTACTTCTACCTCATGCTCTTTCCTGTTTAGACCATTAATAGTTCGTCTAAATAGGAAACAGCTTAAGCATCTGGTTCCCATGTTAGTTTCGATAGGAAGCCATGCAGTCAGTCCACTTTCCATACAAGAGGAACCAAAACAGATTGCACATACATTCCATTGGCCTTACCCTTGTGCTGCTCATCTCCTTGGCATCTTGCACCAGTTCCTGCATGGAGCTGGAGAGGACATCCCTCCTTCAGTTCCTCTCAGAGCTCTCGCAGGATGCCGGTCTCACCAAGCTTTGGCAAGGTACTGACTGCTGCAAATGGGAAGGAATCACTTGTAACCAAAATGGGACAGTCAGTGCTGTCTCGCTGCCTTACAGGGGCCTTCAGGGGCATATCTCACAGTCCCTTGGCAACCTCACTGGCTTGCAGCGTCTTAACTTGTCCTACAATTCGCTGTCCGGTGACCTGCCGCTCAGATTGGTCTCATCCACAAGCATCATCGTCCTCGACATCAGCTTCAACCAGCTCAATGGAGATCTGCATGAGCTGCAATCTTCAACCCCGAGCCAGCCTCTACAGGTACTCAACATCTCGAGCAACTTGTTTACAGGGCAGTTTACATCAACAACATGGAATGGGATGCAGAATCTGATTGCACTGAATGCCAGCAATAACAGCTTTACTGGGCAGATTCCAAGTCATTTCTGTAACATAGCACCATCCTTTGCTGTGCTAGAACTCAGTCACAACAAATTCAGTGGTAATATCCCCCTAGGGCTTGGTAATTGCTCCATGCTCAGAGTACTCAAGGCTGGCCACAACAACCTCAGTGGGACTCTCCCTGATGAACTCTTCAATGCTACCTCGTTGGAATGTCTCTCTTTTTCCAGCAATGGTTTACAAGGAACACTAGATGGCAAACATATAGTCAAACTCAGTAATCTGGTCATCCTTGATCTTGAAGAAAACAACTTCACTGGCAAGATTCCAGACTCTATTGGTCAGCTCAAGAGATTGCAGGAAATTCATTTGGACTACAACAATATGTCTGGGGAGCTGCCATCAACCCTGAGCAACTGCACAGATCTCATAATGATTGACCTTAAGAGCAACAGTTTCAATGGCCAAATCTCCAAGGTCAATTTCTCAAACTTACCAAGTCTAAGAACCATAGATCTCATGCGGAATAACTTCAGTGGCACAATTCCAGAAAGCATATACTCCTGCAGAAACCTGATTGCACTACGTCTATCTTCGAACAAGTTCCATGGACAATTATCAGAAGGACTAGGCAATCTGAAGTCCCTCTCGTTCCTGTCGCTTACAAACAACAGTCTTTCGAACATAGCAAATGCACTTCAGATACTGAGGCACTCCAAGAACCTGACCACACTTCTTTTTGGGATCAATTTCTTTAACGAAACCATACCAGATGATGCCGAAACTTATGGTTTTGAGAATCTTCAGGTTTTGGACATCGGAAATTGTCTCCTATTGGGGGAAATACCTCTTTGGATATCAAAGTTAGTAAACTTGGAAATGTTGGTTTTACGTGGCAATCAACTAAGTGGACCTATACCAACCTGGATCGACACACTGGACTACCTTTTCTATTTAGACATATCAAACAACAGCCTTACAGGGGAAATTCCAAAAGAATTAATGAATATGCCAATGCTAACTTCAGAGAAGACTGCAGCTCATTTGGACGCAAGCGTCTTTAATCTGCCCATTTATGATGGTCCATCACGTCAATACCGCATACTGGTTGCTTTGCCTAAAGTTTTAAATCTAAGCACAAACAAATTCACAGGTATGATTCCCCCAGAGATTGGTCAGTTGAAAGCCCTCCTTTCACTTGATATCAGCTCCAACAACATAACTGGACCGATCCCCCCATCTATCTGCAATCTCACAAACCTGCTGGTGCTAGATTTATCCAACAATAATCTCACAGGTAAAATCCCAGTTGCATTGGAGAATCTGAACTTCCTTTCCACATTCAACGTTTCTAACAATGACCTGGAAGGGCCTATTCCAACTGGTGGCCAATTCAGTACATTTCAGAATTCCAGCTTTTTAGGGAATCCAAAGTTGTGTGGCTCTATGCTCGGTCATCGATGCAATTCAGCTGATGTGCCTCAGGTATCAACAAAAGGAAGAAATAAGAAGGCCGTTGTTGCAATTGCAATTGGGGTGTTCTTTGCAGCAATTGCCATTCTTGTGTTGTTGTGGCGTGCCCTTGTCTCAATCAAGGCTAACAATCTAACAGCCCAAAGTAGAAGGGAGGATAATGAAGATTTTGAAACATTTTCATTCAACTCCAGCTCAGAGCACGAACTGATCATGATGACACGAGGAAAGGGAGAAGAAAGCAAGCTCACATTCTCTGACATTATAAAAGCTACAGCTAACTTCAACAAAGAAAACATCATTGGGTGTGGTGGCTATGGTCTAGTCTACAAGGCTGAGCTACCTGATGGCTGCAAGCTCGCCATCAAGAAGCTCAATGGTGAAATGTTCTTGATGGAAAGGGAGTTCACTGCAGAGGTTGAAGCACTGTCCATGGCTAAGCATGACCATCTTGTGCCACTGTGGGGATACTGCATCCAGGGAAACTCAAGGTTCCTCATATACTCCTACATGGAGAATGGCAGCCTGGACGATTGGCTTCACAACAGAGATGACGATGCTAGCACATTTCTTGACTGGCCAACAAGGCTCAGGATTGCACAAGGAGCAAGCCGTGGCCTTTCTTATATCCATAATGACTGCAAACCTCACATTGTGCACCGTGACATCAAATGCAGCAACATCCTACTCGACAAAGAATTAAAAGCTTATGTTGCAGATTTTGGACTGTCAAGGTTGATCCTTTCGAACAAAACCCATGTCACGACAGAGTTGGTTGGCACTCTAGGTTACATCCCCCCTGAGTATGCACATGGATGGGTGGCCACTCTGAGAGGTGATATATACAGCTTCGGAGTTGTCCTTCTTGAGCTGCTCACAGGGTTGCAACCTGTTCCAGTTCTGACAACATCAAAAGAACTTGTCCCATGGGTGCTCGAGATGAGCTCTCGGGGAAAGCAAGTTGATGTCCTGGATCCAAAACTCTGCGGCACCGGGTATGAAGAGCAAATGCTTAAGGTGCTTGAGGTTGCTTGCAAATGTGTGAACCGTAACCCTAGCTTGAGGCCACATATCATGGAAGTAGCCTCATGCCTGGAAAGCATCAATGCTGGCCTGCAGACACAAAAGTCAGTCAAGACAATACAATTAGCCAGTTATACATGAGAATATTCAACAAGAGGTACTAGTTTTGAATGCATAGAGGACATGTAGCCAGTTATTCCCATGTATCTTTAAATGCATAGAGGCATTTATCTTTAACAAGAGGTACTAGTTTTGATTAGTTTTGAGTTCGACTATTGTTATAGTGTCTTGTACAGTTCTTTTGCACATACTGAGACCTTTGTACTTCTTTGAGTAAAGTATACATCTGGACCATACCTTATCCCCTTCTTTTTCTTGAGGTGATATGTAACATGTATGCTGTTTAGTTTTCTGAAGCATTGTGAACAAAGAAGTAAACAAAAAAGAAATGTCAAGCTCACTGAGTAGCGAGTACCTTACTAACCCAAGTACTGACAGTAATGCTCTGTAGTGCTGTTACTCAGATCTTGGGTTCCGATTCACAGATTCACAAACCACTGAATCTTAAGAGTAGGATATGGAATGACTAAAAGCAAACAATTTGTGGTTGGTTCAGAATGAGAGCATCACGCGATGCCTGGTTGTCAGTTGGGATAAAACTGCGCCTGCCGAACAGAGTGTAGAACGGTGTAGGATCACAGGCTAACATGACAACACATTTCATTATTTATTTCAACGATCCAAAGTGCTGAATAGTACAAACCATGCAACTATGCAAGAGAAGACATGGTGAAGAATCGAATCCATTCGCAGTGCACAGTATCTACCTGCAGCACACCAGGAAGCTTGGAGTGTCCCTTCAGCCCGTTCAATTTCAACACGCCCGCCCCGTACGAACCTCAGGAGTCAGGAACTCAGGATGGCCGCGGGCCACCCTTGTCGTCCAAGGAACCCCACTTCAGTGGCGGAATCCAATCCAACAGTGGCATTTCATCGAACAGCCTGCGCGCTGCTTACCCGGACGGCGGCGCCTTGATCCGCTCCCAAAGGATCATTGCCCACGACCGGCATTGTGTCGAGCAGCCCGAGGGCGTCGACGAAGGCGCGAGGGAGAAAGAGCTCGAGATCCCAGGGGGCCAGGGCACGGAGCGCGGATGGTGGTGGTGGTGGTCGGAGAGGGAGGAGCCATTGTAGAATTCACTTGTGAATGCTTGACGCCGGGCCGGCGATCAGAGGATGGGCCGAGGTCGTGGTCCAATATAGCACAAAACGATAATTTTCATAATGGGATGTTATAGCGAAGAAACATAATAACACTAGAAAAAGGGAACCGTGCAGTCCAAATAGTTGTGTGTAGAACACGAATAGATAGCTCTTTTCAAAATGATACCCGTTTTGTTTTTCTTCTAACTCAATTAAATCAATTAGTGCATTTTTCTAGGACATTCTAGATTCGTGTTACTTTTAGAAAATACAATTACTTTAGAGTAAATATGCTCGAATATATGTGCCCATCTATCTCTATACCGTGATTAAAAAATGATTTTGAAGTTTGATGGATATAGAGGACCCCGATGATAATTTAATGTTAAAAAGATGGACCTCTTCCTTCTTTAAAATGCCAAGAATGTTTTATGTCTTATTCAAAGTTTTTATGTCTTATTCAAAGTTTTGTTTTTTTTTTTTTGCTTAGAAACTAGGTGGATACCCCGCGCGTTGCTATAGGTATTCCAGACAATTTTTAAAGAAATTAGACTATTTAAATTTATTGTTATATGAATGAAACACTCTTGAATTAATTTGGTGATTCATTCGACATGTTATATGAGTTAGTTAGCTATAATTGTAACT
>JAKNSH010188138.1:0-16369 GCA_027790015.1 Cymbopogon flexuosus | reverse complement strand
GCCCGACCGCACCTCCTTGCACT
Organism: Cymbopogon flexuosus; assembly: GCA_027790015.1. Classification (NCBI taxonomy): domain Eukaryota; kingdom Viridiplantae; phylum Streptophyta; class Magnoliopsida; order Poales; family Poaceae; genus Cymbopogon; species Cymbopogon flexuosus. The sequence goes on along the minus strand of JAKNSH010188138.1, from coordinate 16,346 downwards.
TGCACGCGCTCACGTTGTTTGCCTTCAAATGAAGAACGTACATGGGCACCAGAAGCTAACGAGCGAGATGAATGAAGAGGATTGGCTTCAAAGACTGAAGGGCAAAAAGGTAACTTTAGCTCTAGACAGCAGCCATCTCTGTTAGAATCAAACAGCAATGTGACGGCAGTGGTACACAGATAAAATAAATTTTAGGCGATGGTATAGAGAGACTTTTCAAAATTTCAGTGGTACACAGGTCATTTGAATCTTTTATAATGGCATACAGGTAAAAACCTCCTAAATGAACTATCTCCGCTTAGATTTTCTTTAAACCGATCGTGACTTTATATATGACCTTAACCCCTAACTATAATGGAAAATAAAAAGGCCCTAATCAATCTTTCTAATACCTGTGACCTTAACCCTTAACTATATGTGGAAAAAGTAGGAAGCCCCTATCAATCTTATAATATCATCCCACATAAATCAAGCTTTTTTTTTTTTTAGAATATCCCACATAAATCAAGCTCATCATGTGGATATCTCCATCAATAGAACCATCATTGCGATCCCTACTTGCAAGTAGCCATGAGTGCATAGTGCGCAAGCAATCAAGACCATCTACACTATTTCGTGTGCTACCGTTAATAATTTAAGGTCTGGTTCATAGGACTAGGGACTAATTAAAAATCACTAGTCCCAATTAGCCCCTTTTGAAAGACTAGTAGAATAGGAACTACTAGTACCTTTTTTTAGTTCCTATATTTGATAACTTAAAGACTAATTGGGACTAAAAATTAGTACATAGTCCCTAGTTCTATTGGAACCAAACAGGGCCTTAGTATACCACTATGAAATAGGCTACAATTAGGGTAATTTCTATGAAATTAAGTGCAACATTTGTAACATTACACTTACATTAGCAGTTGCTTTCTTATTTTAGTAAAGCGCTCGAGAGCCTTGCTCTGCAGTTTTATTTTAAAATAAATAATTTTCAAGTTGAACTTTTAAAACTTTTATTTATCCAAACAAAACAATATAGTGGTTTCAAGATCTGAACATGAGTGAGCATTCTATATATGTCAAAAAATTTAGCATGCAACTACCAATACGTCTGTATTTGGAGCTAACAACCAAGCTATAAAAATAGGGCTTTAACCGTTTAGGAGCTAACAACATTTTCTGCTATTGAACTCAAAATCAGACATCTTACCGCATCCTCTCTCAAACCATTTAAATTAACCCTTGTCACGGTTACAAGTTTTTTCTGTTTTCATCCTTTTTAGGTTATCAAAAAATCAGATAAATATCTAATAAGGGTTTTAAACCAAAAGAAGAAAAGGTCTCTCAGCTTCTAAAAACGTCCAAGAAAAACGTAGAGATAAAATGGGACACTACAAACCCGAATAAAAATATTAGGGCTCATGAAAATTTTTCTCAAAACTTCCAAAAGTCAGATTTGGCTTTAAAAAATGGTAAAATATCTAGAAGAAACTAAATATTTCAAAAAAAAACATTGACCAATGTAACACAATTTAAAACTTTCCACAGCAAAAAATATTTAGATGCACCGAGAAAGAATGCAACATAAATATAGTATTGGATGCATTCGTACTTTCATTCACGTTCGTTGCATCTCATGTTTTGTTGGGGAAAGTTTGAGAATTAACTTTTTTTTTATATATAGTTCCTTCATAGCTAATCTTCTTCTTCTTCTTCTTCTTCTTTTTTTTTTTTTTTGTGTGCCTTTAGAGGCACTTTCATGATCTCTGAATATTTTGTTAAACTTAGAGATATTCTTTATGGTTTAAACCTTATTAGGTATTTTCTGAATTCTTTTTAAAACTAAAAAAAAGATGAAACCACCTTGAGGAACCACTTCAAACCGTGGCAAGGAGGTAATTTAAACAGTTTTGAGAGTTGAAGAGGCAAGACGTCCGGTTTTAGAGTTCAAGACAGAAAATCAAACTACAACAATAGTCCAAAGAGCTAAAATGGACTTTTTCATGATATAAAATTGTCGTAGAAGTGAAATAGTATCACAAATAAAACTAGTTGACCTCTTGCTTACAGAAAGAACATAAAATACATTCAGATCAGAAAGAGAAAAATAGACACACTCACATGATCCATTCAAAATAGTCATCAATATCATTGTAGGCATGACGTTCAATGTAAAGTATGCACAAGACCAGTAATAATAATACAAAGATGTCGAACCATTGACGAGAGAGGAATAATACAAAGATGTCGAACCATTGACGAGAGAGGAATAATACAAAGATGTTGAACCATTGACGGAGGAAAGTAAACATCCTATTGCCCAGCTCTGACAAACTCACCACAAAATGCTCTAGAACTAAAAACAACCTAAGGAAAGGAAAGGGTGAATTTCTACTGGTTTTACTAATCCCTTCTAAACTAGACTTGAACTAGGGTACCAAAGCTCTGGACTTTGGAAATTAACCAAAGGCAAAGATGAATGGGAACAAAAAGGCAAACAATAGCACTATGGGGTGAGTAACTACTTGACTTGAGGTGGATCAACACTAGGTGAGTCCAGGCATGCCATAAAAAACTAGCGGATTTGTTACATTTGCCATGGTGTAGATGATCAACATCTATCTGTAAAGCCATGAAGGTGCTAATGAGGAAGCCATGCACTTCATCCATTGGGCAATCTAGCTCTGCAAAGATTGTCGCCCAATAACCATTCTGGGTTGTTGCAATCATTGACCAAATTGTCCATCATGCCACACATCTATTCAGGCGGTGGCAACAAGAATACAAAACCAGAGTTCTCCCGGATCAATGGAGGTGGCTCAATGTCAGATATGTCAATCTGCTGCATCGATTTGGATATGTCATCCACAGAGAATGGTATGCTGCATTAAAAAGTGTAGTTGCATAAGTAGAAGTACTTCAAAAAAAGGTGGCATAGGACAAACGATTGATATGAGCGAAGAGAAGTAACCTCGAGTCATCATCCAGGAGGAATGAATTGCTTACAGGATTGTTGGAGTCTTCTGTCATTAATACTCTCATGTTTGATATCACCTAATATTATAATCATACATGGTCGATTATTATCCAGTTGCAATGAAATGCAAAAATGTAGTACAGTAAAGTTTACCTCTGGGGAGACACTATGTGTTCCATACTTGTCATCCCAGTACATAGTACTAATCCTGTATAGTTGTTGTATACTAAGTACCTAAAAAGGAAGTCGTGATGTTCTTAACAAGAAAGAACCAAGGGAATATCTCTCTCCTAGCAGAGTGAGGGACAAAATTAGACAATAAAAGATTTGTCCCTTACCGGACAAAGGTCGTGACTTATTTCATCGAATGTTTTCTTTGGCTTTTGATGAATTACCTGTAATAAAGATTAAAGAGAGAACTGTGATTTTGCTATATTTTCAAGCTGCAATCTACACTTCATGTATCATATCATTCCTTATATTGTCATGATAGGAGAAAATGGAAAAACAAATTACCAGGAAACCAATAGCTTGTTTAATATGTTTAAGCTCGTCCCAGGCTGAACCTGCATACTGCAAGTAGGAAAAGCACAGATGAGAACTCAATTTTGATGTTGAGTTACAAGAGTTCAGATAACATGCATCTTTGTTATATTTTGAACCCAAAAATTACTTTTATGTTTATTTTCTTTTGTTGTTAGTCACATAAGAAGCATGTGCATAAAAAGTTAAAAACTGACATATGGTTTAGAATAAATTGTTGTGCAATCTTCATTCATGGATATGTTTATATCATCTAATAGGCATGCAAGAAGAAAAGCTAATGATACCTCATCAGTAGCCCTATAGCACCAATGTTCAAGTTCAGCTAATCCTGCTTTTACATACTCGCCATTACTGAATGAACAGCACTCCCTTCTCAGTAGTAAACTGAAGACAGATAGACCATGTTAAAATGAAGCTTAGTAAGACACTTCTGGAGTTTGGAAAGTCTACAGTTAAGAGCTCTATTTCAAATGTACTTTACCTGTTAAATAGTTGGACATTGATAAATGAGAATATCTGAGTGAATACTTTTCGCACCAAGAAAGGAGGAACCTGCAGCAGTGTCATACACAAGCAGGGCACCAAAAAATGAATAATGCTTTTCTAGTTGTTACAAAATTGTCCTAAGAAAAGAAGAAAAACGAAACATTATACCGACATTGTTCGTTTTCAGTATGTTCACAAAATTTCCTAGGCTCTTCACAATCCCTTGCCAATGAGCAATCAAAGCTTGTTGGGCAGCAGTATTAGTGTTTGAACGTGAAGACCCTTTCATTAAGCTTGCCCTTGATGTTCTCGGGGCCTGCAGTGTTGGTATTGTAAAGGAGAATCACATGAAGCCATCAGTTAGACAAGCCAACATGATGGTATCATTCTCTAGACTAAGAAATTGTGAATACCTGGATGCACAAGCCAAGCAAGGGAGATATCTCTTTCTTCAAATTATCCCGGATCATTCCATATATCTTCTCCACGTATGCTGTAAGCTGCTGTTTAAATAGTAAAGCAGGATACTTGGCTTCGACTTGTCTCAGAGTTTCAACGCCAGTAACCATGCTTCCATTTATGAGAGAAAGATTTACACCTTGTGGCGCTCCTCTGAAGCTCTAGAATTAGATAGGGAATAAAAAGCATATTTATTAAATATGAAGCTTCATTTAAAGAAGAACAAAAGAAAATGAGTGCAAAAAATTAAGTACATATACCTGCGTCATTCGTCCAAAAAGTGTAGCAGAAGATGACCGTCGACGCTGTGGAGCCATACCAGTTGATCCACTCGCCTTTAATGTCCGTTGAAGCAATAGCAATAGTGTCGAAGCATTTGACAGCCAGTATGCTAGGACTTCATTGTTGTCTTGTGTCTACATAACACAAGCAAAATGATGTTACTTTAGCGTTGCTGGTGACAGGAAGAAAATTGCATCAAGATTATAACCTCAATTGCATGTCCAACGGTTTGAATGATGCGATCAAAAACACTTGTCCGTTCTACTTCAAATGATCTCCAATGGAGAAGGCATTTATATATAATACAAGCAGCAACTGGCCTATTCCCAGCATAGCCCAAATGTTGTGCGATGCACCTAATTAATAGATCTTGATTCTCCTGCAAAGGTCCAAAACATATCAGTTGACAGAACAACAAGAATCCAAGGATCTATGTAGTGATCCTAAAGACACATGAATAGATGGCAGGCCACACCTGCTGCTTTTCATTAAGTGACTTCTGTGGCTTATCATCAATATCATATTCCTTTTTAGGTGAGGATGTATTATTGGATTCCTGAAGCACAGTAGAGAAACAAAGATTTACTTGATATATTTCAAGTAATTTATTGTATGCTGCTATAACCTATGGACAGCCACTTACTGGAGTCATTTTTGGATCATTGCTTGATACTTGAACATTTTCAGAGCTTCTCTGTAGACCAAACAAGAGGTGTAATTCATTGACAGAATCTTGCAAAATTGAAGATAGGATAAAAGAAATAGCAACACTCACTTGTAAATTGGACTTGGAGCGGCCAGAAAGAATTTTGCTTGGAGCCATTGAGACAGCTTGCTGACGAAGCACTTTATTTTCAGATTCTACATTAGCGAGTTTCTCTTCTAACCTGAATGAGAACATGCAGATCACACACACATAAGGTTTAACAAACTCTAGCATGTATTTTGCTGGAAAGGTGTAGTCTAAAGATTAAAGATGACAGGAGAATTTGAACATGGCTCGTGCAAAATAGGACAAACGAAGAAACATCAGTGCTGGAAGCACAAAAGAAAATGGCGAGCATGTAAAAAGCATAAACCTTCTCAGGTAGTCCTGAAATTGACGCATTTTGTTTTCAATCTCATCCAGTTTCTTTTGCTTTTCTTCATTTGCTTGTTCCTCTTCAGAACGTTTCTTTTCTAAATCATCAGCTCTTTGTTTTTCTGATTGTAATGAAGTCTACAGCAAATGAAGTCAGATGTCACAAATTGAGTGCTAGTGTTCAATCATCCAAATATGAAGCACTTCAGTTTATCTTATAGGGTCACGTTGTTGTAAAAGAATGAGCAAATGGATAGGAAACTCCGGACAATAGTTGTTGTAGACTGCAAACCTTAAGTTCTTGAACTTCTGTTGTCAAGGAATCAATCTTTTCGGTGTCTTGGACAACGACCTGAGTTTCCTTCACTACAGGAGGCGCTTCTTCAATAGTCTTGGCAGCTTCTCGCTCCTTGGCAAGCTTTGTGCTTGCCTCATCCAGTTTAGCTTGTAATGCTTCCATAGAGCTCTGCATTTTTGACAACTCCTGTACTTTTGCTTCTTCCAAGTCTGTCTGTGTTCACATGAATTCACTTGTGTCAAACAATTGAAAAAAATAGTCATACGTCAATTATGCTTTTTCTTAGAAGCTGAGATATTGATACAACTATGCTTTGCTTCTTAGAAGTGTTTACAGAATGGAAGATATGAGAAGAAACAAAGTGGTTAAAAGAAAAGATACCCTTAGTCGTTTCTCTAACTGCACGCGCCATGTAAGTTCTTCCACTTTCTTTTCGAGTTTATCCTTTGCTTCCTTGAGTGCACCTGTTTCTCTTGCTTCCTGAACAGAAGATGATAGCATATTGCAATGCATTAGACATGACAGTCTTTTGCACACTCTGATGATGCTACATCGTTGCCAACTTTATGAACTAGTCCATAGAGAACATTTCTCATGGCATCATTTACTCTCCTATGGCATGCGGTTATATCTTTCATTCCATGATGTTTTAATAACAACAAATATGATATGTAATGTAGTGCATATATTGAGATACAATGCATACCATTTTGAGTTTCTTTAGTTCTTTCCTTGCAATTCTTCCTCTCCATCTGCATTGTGCAACAATGGCTGCACATTTCAACTTCTTGTGGTACTTATGAGCCCTATGGCACCTATAACGAGCCTGCCATGCAGAGTCAGAGCATTCAGGTAAGTACATATCCAATGTAGTACATATCCACTGTTGAAGCATTAGCTCAGTTGAGTTGCATAATTGTTTACTAGTAACTCAAAACCACCTGAATTGTAATTGCTCTTGTAGATTGCTTCTTAAATCTGAACTCCTTTCGTGCTGCCATTGCTCGCAATGCAGTTTGCACTACAAGAACAGAAGCACAGTGGAGTTTGTAGGACCTTCTTGCTTGATGCCTACGTTGGTTTTTCTGAACTTTGATGGCAGCTGCTTCCCTTCGCATGCTATCATACAGTTTACAAGCCAATCTTCCTAAAACGTGAAGCATGGTATTGTCAATTGGTTATTAGTACAATGAAACAGGGATAGTGCTACAATTAATAAGCAAAACATACCTCTCCATATGGCCTGAACACACACAGATGCCTTCCTCAAAGAAAGGAACTTCTTTCGCATGATATGTGTCCGCATTTTCCCCTGAATTGTTTTTGCCGCAGCACTGAGTACTTCAGTCCTCCTAGCATCTAGTTCAGCCATCTGACCGGCTCTCAGGAAAACTTTTGTTTTACCTATCTAAGAAATATAAATCCGAGTTAGTGTGATGAAAATAAGTAGTACATTGAAGCCTTAATGCAAAACAGTTATCATGGTCTTGTATTTGTCAGTATTTTGGTGCTATGCTTGCAGTGTTTGGTTGCCCGGAATGTAAAAATAAGCAAGCACTAGTACTCTCTCCATTTTAGGAGGAGCTAATCAACTCTTTTTTTAACTAGTTAACTTGCCCTATAAACGTCATATATCTGGACACGGAGGGAGTACAAAGAAATCACGAACAAATTCCTTTGAGAGATCACTGATAGCCCTCCATCATAGGTTAAGCATTAACTTTGATTAACAAAACTATGCGATAAGAAAAATGAATTTGAGTTCATGTTACCTGAAAGCCTAAAAGGCCCTTTTTTTCCAAAATCTTCTTGCATGCAACTTTTTCATCGCTACTGCTAAGATAATAAAATAAAAGGCGCTGTTAGAAGCACTAGCAACACCATTGTGAAAATACAAATCAACACAAGTTCAATAACGAACTTACTTCCCTTCAAGGGCCTCAGGTGCAAGTATTCCAAACCGATGCAAAAACTCATAAAATGTACGACGTGTCGGATACCCGGCACAACTGATCCTAATAGCCTCAAGTACACCCTGACGAGATGGCATGAAATTTAGTCAAGCGATTTTTCCATATAGATATATTTAAACTTAGCTACCATGCGTACTATAGTCGACTGTTCAAGATCACTTACACCACATCGTAATTGTTGCATGACATTGACATTCTCAAAAATCGCTGGTTTTAGAACATTATTTGGCTTCACACATCTGATATAGTGAGGCTCTGTAGAGTTTAATGTATCCATAAGGGCTTGAAGTTGTTGCTGCCATGTAGAAAGCATAGAAATGAAAAATCCACCATGCATATTAGCAAAATGGAGAGAAAAGTAAATGGATGTAGAGCTGACCTTAAAGCGAGCTCCAATGGAAGAGAACTTGGAAGATTTAGATGTCTCCTCTGGTGGAGGTGGAAATAATCCAGAGATAAATGAGCATTTAGAAGCACTTAGCAGTTCCTGGTGCTCTGCCACGACATAGTCTTTATTTTTGTCAAGGAATTGATCAGACTGATACAACACCTGAATACCATAAGTCCACAAGCATCAGCGCAAACAAGAATATACGATAATACCCTCATGTAACTGAATTCTACGAAAAAAAGTTACCTCTCCAGCATAGTGACAAATTGTAAAATCGGTACGAGATAACTTTGGCTTCACAAATCGTTTATGCTTTTGAAAAGTCTGGTACAGCTTCTGGGCAAATGTCTCGTGTGTTGACTTGGGGAACATACTGGATGCAGTTAAAAAGAGATGGTGTTAACATAGCTTTTCATCTAGTCATTGGTCATAGTCTCAGAGTCAACTATATATGCACACAAGTGAGTATATATACATATGATGGAGAAGACAGGAAATACAAGAAAGATGATCGTTAGACATACCATGCCTCATCAAGAAGTGCGATAACACCACCAGGTTTCTGCAAATGGACAATAATCAAATAGAAGTCAATATTATCGTTAAACCACTAATACATGCAAAGAAAGAAGTGAGAATCCATTGGAAAACTGATTCATAAAGATTTCTGAGATCTAAAACAAGTACAATAAAAATGGGTGCAGCATCTTTCCCTGGCCAAACAAAGGTCATTTGCCTTACATGTTTAAATAAAGACTAAATATATAAGAGACTTTGCCCCTTCTTTCAGCTTATGGGTCCAAAGTTGAAGCCTAAGTTTGCTTCAGTCTCCATGATTGGAAAGTGCTTGATTGCATTTCACATCAGCACATATACGGTAATACGGATATACCACTATGCATGATGGATTGCATGCTAATGCTAAACAAAAATGTAATTAATAAAGAACTGTACTAACGTGCGGTTGTGCACACGGAAACACCAGCGCCTGCTCACATCTCTCTTCTCCTCACCATGCTCCCTCGCCGTCACCGCCTACCCTCCTGCTTGAGCGTCGCCGCCCTCGCCGCCACCCGCATCAACCGCCGTCGCTAATCTCAGCGTCTTCTTCATCTCCGCCGCATCACTAATCTCAGTCACGGCGTCTTCTTTGTCTCCGGCATTTGCCCCCGCCGCCAGCACTGCCACCCAATCGGCCTCTCCCACTGCCTGACGGGCGGCGCCTGCCGCCCCACCCCTCACCGTTGTCTCGGCCGCCACCGCCAGTCCAGCGGCCTCCCCGGAAGTCCCATCCTAAGCCCGCAGCCATGGAACCGCCTAAACCCCGAAGCCAGCACGAACGTCGCCATGGATTTGGTGACGCGAACTTGCGGGAGGAAGACAACAGAAATCGATGGGGGAACGGAGGATGAAGGTGGGACCCATCATGTGCTGAACCAAACGGTGGGTATGCATCGTCCGATTGTGAATGGACGGTCATAGATCAGCCTGTTCATGCTGTTGGATGAAAAAATCGTGCGTAGGCGGAAAGAAGCATTTGAGAAAATTAAAGCTGTACATTACAATGCTTTATTATTAAATTAAAATAGAAATTTATATTGTACCTTCTCAATAAGGTCGAGCACATCTTGATTATCAACAAACTCAATATAACTCCAATCAATTCGTTCTTTAGTGTACTCCTCCTGTTCCATCTTGAAAACGTGCTGAAAAGAACAAAGAAATACCTCTGATATAAATATGTATTATTTTGCTTGATAAATGGTTAGCAGGCACATTCCTTGTGATTAGATGGTACCTGATTGAAATGTTGTTGCAATTTCTCATTTGTATAGTTAATGCAGAACTGTTCGAAGCTGTAGAAATTATGATGTGTCAGTCTTTGATAAGAACACCGTGGATTGTAGATACAAAGACTAAACTACAGTGAAGGTTACCTGTTCGCCTTGAAGCTCTCGAAACCATAGATGTCTAGCACACCGATAAGACATTTAGAACTAGCATCTTGCCCAATGGAACTATTAATTTTGTCAACAAGCCTGAAAAATAGTGGTGGTTTCACAAGGGAGAGTGAGTTTTTTTGTGGGCGCTCTTTTTTGTTTCTTCTTGTATGTTGCATCTGCAATGCTATAAAGAACAAAATGGTATTATTGTGTTACCAGTCAAACAAGCGAGAGTATATTGTCTTTGCTAGACCGTCCCTGCTAATGGTTGCATTGTAAGGATCAAGGCTTCTTTTTATGACCTCCTCTGGTGTTACCATGACACGCTTACAAAGAGCATCTTCCAAGGCTCCAGGATTACACCTGACACAGAGAACCCTCAACACTCTATACAGGAAGCCACATGGTAATCTCATCAACAGTGAAACAAACACAAAAGACAGGTAGTTACATAAGAAGCTCAGCAGTTGTTTCAAGATGAAACTTGGATTTCTCATCTTTCAAGACAGAGGAATCAACTTCTTTCCCCTTGGAAAATTCAATATTGCCAATATGAAGGATAGCAGCAACAACCCTGAAAATAGCATCCTGGATAAAAATTAAATTGTAGACAAGTGAGAAAAACATTCAGTTAGAGTAACCATCAATCATGTCAACTAACAGATGGAAATAATTGAGTTACCTGTTCCTGAGTACTAATACCAACAATATCCATTGCTCTTCTGGTAGCTAAATATTCATGGGCATCACTTACCCCAACCAACTCATAGCAATTTGATTGATTGAGATAGTGAAAACTCTTAGGATTTCCTAATTTGTACTTTTCGACGTCCTGAAAGTTTGGTGCCATAGGATTTAGATGTATTACTAACCAAATATCCTCTAAAAAGTAGACAAACTTTAAAATTTGTGTAAAGAATGCCAGCCACAGGTTCAGAACTCATAACAATAACAAATACATAAGGACAATGTAAATCAATACCTCCTGTGGTGCTGAACAAAGGAGATAAAAGCAGTGGTAGTTGCGTTCTGGATCGGATATTTGGCATACACGTGATCTTTCTAGAAGGTAAGTTCTGATAGCAGCACCTGAGATCCTCCCATGCTTATCAAACTGAATCTCAACAAACTTACCAAACCGACTGCACCAATCATTATGAAAGGAAAAAATGAGACCTACACATATGCAGCTCCAAGTTTTGTGGAGAGAAAAAAAAAGGCAGGTGACTATAATCAGGATACTTATTCTAAAGTTCCTTTTTACCTAGAATTATTATTTCTCACAGTTTTTGCGTTGCCAAAAGCTTCAAGAACTGGATTTGACTGCAGGCACGAGAATTTAAAAGAACATTTTAATGGAGGCATAAATAATATAACAGCACAATCATCTTGCAAGTCCAAACACAGTCTGTCTCACCTCGAGAACTTGTTGCTCTACTGTTCTTCCTTCAGTTGCAGCTCGGCCACCCAAATAGGCTAGATATCTCATAAGCATTTTTGTTGTTTCTGTTTTTCCAGCACCACTCTCACCACTCACAAGAATGGCATTGCTCTTATTCTCATTAATCATAGCTCTGTTCAAATAAAAAATAACAGTGAGAACAGCTGTAGGATGTGGAAATACTTAGCGCATTAAAGAAGATAGAAATACATAGAAGTTTTCTCAAAGAAACGTAGGAATCGAGAAGACACTTGGCAAGGTTGCAACCTCCTCTAGCTATCAGACTTACCTGTACGCAACATCTGCCACAGCAAAAACATGTGGACTTAACTCTCCAAATGGAGCACCCTTATACTGTTGCATCATATGTGGATCATATAAATGGGGCAGCCTTTGGAAAGGATTTACAGCAATGAGAATATTGCCAGTGTATGTCTGAAAAATCATGATAAAAAAATGTCAGCCATGTTAAAGAACATAGGGTGTCTCTCAAAGCTTCAAACTTTAGTATACAAGAAGTAAACGACACATCCAAAGTAAAGTGATCATACAGCAATCTGTAAAAAAAAACATAATTAACATACATATATTTCATTAAGCTCATATCTGATCGCCAGATTCTGCAGCACTCCTGGTTCATGGAGATAGGAGAGCTTTGTCATGTCATCAACTCCACCAGCAGCTGCTTCCATATCTTTGGGGTACAGTTTCGACAAATTCGCAACAATCTAAAAAAATGTGGCAGCATGACGGTAAGCAGGGGATTGTATAAAATTTAAAGCCCTGCTAGAAGCAATTTTTACAAGAGCAAATGATGGTGAAAGCCGATGACAACATCCAAATGCATGTTACCTTTTTCCCATTGGTTGCCTGGATGTGAGCCTCTTCGCCATTGATCTTAACCACCTCTCCATCGACCCAGCAAATTTCGGGATCTTCAGCCCACACATGAGACCCCACGATTATATTAACTTTGGTCCCCTGGATTGGAAATTTGAGAGTCTCAGGTATCAAACGTCTAGAAGAGTTTCTGAAATAATCTGAGAACCTAAACAAAGCATTTGCATTCCCAAAATCTGTTGCAAAGGACCCAATGCAGCATTATGCAAAGAGAATCAGGAACTCACCATTTCGCCGGCCGGCGGTGCGGCAGTGAGCGGAGGATGATCAGTTGAGCAACGACGCTTTGAGACAGAGGTGGCTCATATCTCTCTCTGACGTACGTCCTCCACCGTCGTCGTGGTGTCGGGGGAGGGAGCTGTGTCGGGGCGCAAAAGCGGGGGAGTGGAGAGAGAGATGGAGATGTGAAGGCATGCAGTGTGTAGAGGGAGAGGAGGGGCTGAGGGTGAGGTGGAGTACGTGGAGCGGCCATGGCCGGCCCTCGCCTCGATCTCTGCGGGGCGCCATGCAATTCGCCCCGGACAAACATAAACCACATGTACATAGGCCACAGCTTCTTCGCGCGCTGATCGCATGCAAGTCGGGGCAGCGTGCCAGGCCAAGGCCCAAGGCGCCCCAGCATGCATACACTATGAGAGAAAAATGTTTAATAAGTATTACACAAGTCTATATGCATTATTTTCAAAGGAATTATGTGGGCTGCTTCTGCAACTAAGGTTGGTTACAAATGGAAGATTGGTAATGGTAGGAAGATCAAATTCTAGGAAAATAATTGGTTTGGCCCTTCTAACTTAGCTATCCAGTATTGGGAGATTTATATTCTCTTCAACAAACAAACTGGCACCATAGCTGATCTTTGAGATGGGGTTTAGCTAAAGTGTTCCTTTAGGAGAGGTGTAGATGAGAGACTGTTAGACTTGTGGGACGAGGTAGTTCAATTAGCCAGAACCATTGTTTTCTCAGGTGATGAGGACTCACTTATATGGCAGTTTAGTTCTAATGGAGTTTACTCCTCTCAGTCTCTTTACAGAATAGTTAATTGTAGGGGGATTTTCTCTGTGCATGTTCCTGCCATGTGGCAAATTAAAATTCCACCTAGGGTCCATTTTTTTCTCTGGCTCTTGTCAAAAAATAGGAACCTTACTAGAGACAATGTTAACATTAAGAAAAAACTAGATGATCTATCCTGTTTATTCTGCTCAGAACTTGAGGCTGGGCAACATTTATTTTTTGACGGTGTGGTTGCTAAGCAAATGTGGGATGGTATCTCTGAAACATTAGATAGAGAGGTTGGCATGGATTTTCTTTCTATAGGGCAGCTTTGGTTGAGTGCTAAGAAATATGTAGTTGATAATGTTTTTTGTGCTGCAGCCCTGTGGGGGCTTTGGAAACGAAGAAATCATATTTGCTTTCAGGGTGCTCCTTGGATGGATGTGAGGATTCTGCTCTTAAGAATAGTTGCTCTGCTGCACACCTGGGTCATCTTGCGTCCCCAGGGATGGAGAAAGGAATACCTAGAGAAGCTGTTGAAGCTGAAGGCCATTGCTTCAAGAGAAGCAAGGATTGGGGGCTGAACCAAATAGCTGACAAATGGGATAATTTTCTGTTCTGCAATGCTCTGGCCTAGGAGGGGGGCAAAGCTACCTGAGGAAGCTGCACTGAAGCTGGACAGTGCACAAGTCGGTTACACAGGGAGGCGGTGGGAGAGCCTGAGGCTGTTTGGAGATGGAGTTCTGCCTGGTGTTTGATCCTGACGCTGGTGTGGGGTTCTGGGGTTTTTGGAGATGCGACTACACAATTTTTTTTATCTGGCAGGCATCAGATCATCTTAGAGCACCCACAATGGTTGAGCCAACATACTAACTCCTACGTTGCCACATCATCGAAGAGATAGTACATGAGATATGCTCTTCATTAATCTAGCTCAAAAGGTTTCAAGCCATCATGAGCAGCAATAGGTAGCAAAGCTATTCTTTATTCTGGAGAGGAAGGAGTAGCGGAGAGCAGGCTGGCCAGTTTGCTTCGGGAGGTACAATGAGCCTAGCTCTTATTCTAACACTAATGTGGAGGATTCTTTGCTTTCTCTTTCTTCCACGTCTACAGGAATCCGACGTCAGATCCTTTCGTACTAGCTGACGTGCTCCCGTTGCGGGTTGCCCTTAATGTCGCGATGCCTAAAATTTTGAAGTCGGCATCGCTTGCCACAACGTGATGAGCCGATGCTTCAACGCTCTCTCACCTCTTTTGGCACGAAAAAACCAACGTTGTGGCCATTCTTACCACAAAGCACAAATACTTCATCCACGCATTTTGCTCCAACTAGTCTTCTCTTGTCTCCCAATGCTGCTCTCTCTATCCTCTAACTGATGTCCGGCACCACCACCCTCCTTGTATCACCCTTTTGTCGCATCTATATCCACCATCGCCAACACCGCCCCTCCTCCATCATCGCCATACCACTATTGATCCGCCACCGCCCCACAACCACAAGAGTGGCATGCTCCTCTCTCTCTCTCTCTCTCTCTCTCCTTCGTGTCACTCCTTTTAGAGGCGGTTGCATTAAGAGAACCGTCTCTAAAGATCCATTTTCAGGGGGCGGCTCTATTAAAAAGTACACTTCTAAACATGTATCCATAAAGGCGGTTCCATTAATTCAACCGCCTCTAAAAATAGATTTTCAAGAGCGGTCGTTGAGTCCACCGTCTTTGAAAATAAATCTGTATTTTTTCCCTAGACGCTTAGTTTGAAACCCGTTATTGAAAATGCCCCATTTTTTTTACGATCAATGGGTTAGTAGAGGTTTGGCTAACCGCCCCTAAAAAAAACCCATTTAACCGTCCCTAATTAAGTTTTCTATACTAGTGCTATAATCGTATTGTGTTTGGGGAGAATTAGTGAATGAATTAAATGGTAACGTATCAAATGCAAACTAACTTTCCGTGAAAACCCGTGCAAACTACTGTAAAAAAGTTTTCTAAACTCACCAAAAAAATCACACACATACATGATATGATGATACTCAACCTCGTAAAATATCTTGTCGAAACTCGACCTCGTTTGGGAGATATAAAAATAACAAATTTCAGGCCATAAAGCTGTCCAAATGATTTGTTAAAAATTTGTTATTTTTATATCTCACAAACGAAGTCGAGTTTGGATAAGATATTTTGCAAGTTTGTGTATCATCATATCATCTACATGTGTGATTTTTTTGGTGAATTTAGCACACTTTTTTGCCGTGGTTTACACGGATTTTCACAAAAAGTTAGTTTGCATAGGATATGTTCCTATCCAGAAAAGCTAAAACGCCTTATCGTTTGGAACAGAGGGAGTACCTAACTAGTGGCACAATTCTTATGTTCAATTGTCAGTTTAATATTATCCCTTGTTTGGAATAATCAGAAATTGTTTGGTCAAGTAAAATTCTTCTATGTTCCTGTATATATGTTCTTCCTTTATTGGTTTTTCAGACAGCAGTTT
Organism: Cymbopogon flexuosus; assembly: GCA_027790015.1. Lineage (NCBI taxonomy): Eukaryota > Viridiplantae > Streptophyta > Magnoliopsida > Poales > Poaceae > Cymbopogon > Cymbopogon flexuosus. Next base: position 104 of record JAKNSH010188138.1, on the reverse strand, counting down.
AGTACATATGACTCAAAACTTATTACGCCTTTCCATATTTCTGCAATTGCAGGGTTTCCCTGTAAGGAAGAGAAAGCTTCAGCTGAGGAAGAATATACCCAAAC
>JAKNSH010188132.1:0-10618 GCA_027790015.1 Cymbopogon flexuosus | reverse complement strand
AGAATTCGAACTTCTGTAGCACTTTCGTTTGTATTTGACAAATATTGTCCAATCACGGACTAACTAGGCTCAAAAGATTCGTCTCGTGATTTAGAACCAAACTGTGTAACTAGTTATTTTTTTTATCTATATTTAATGCTCCATGCATACGGTTAAAAATTGATGTGATGGTGATGTGATGGAGAGAGAGTGGGAAAACTTGGAAAGAGAACAAGGCCTTAATGCCCTTGCATAAAAGGACACTACTGTACTAGCATTATGTTATTTGCGTTTCGGTCAGAGCCTGTTCTCCTAGCTTTGAGTTCCATTGTTCGCTTTCGCTTGACCAGGCCTGGCACTGAGAGTCACATCATTAGATAGTCAAAGCAGTATGTACACTTGCATAGCGAGTTGGCTCGTGCTCGTGGTCATGGTGAGGCCAAGAGCTCAATTCTGACTCTTCGTCTGATCTGATGGTGTTGGCCCGTCGGCTTGTCCTCTTCGTCGGCGGACGTGGCGCGTCCTTTGTTGCTTCTCAAAGGCAACGCCACCAGCCACCTCCACCTGGTCCCTCTGCGCCGTGCGTGCCCGCCCTCTGGATCTCCGATAGAGACCGCGCGTGTGCCAATGCCATGCCATGCCAACCAGAAGCAGCTCGCGCGGAAAGAGACGCGGGAGGCGGCGCAGGCCGACCATTGTTCCCATCCGAACGATCCGGTTCGCTCGTTGCTGTCGCGGCGCCTCTGCCGATTGGTGGCTGTTGCGAGCTGGCGCAGAGCCGGAGGGCGGCGGCGGCTTTGGTGGTGGAAGCACCAGGAACCTTCGTCTTCCAGCTCCCGGCTCCGGCACCGCAGTGGTCAGACGTCACGCCACACGTGGCACCCTCGATTGAACTAAATAAAGCGCACCACCGAGTCAGCCGAAAGCCCGAGACAGACAGTGACACAGATAGACAGAGCCCTCGCCCGCCGCCGCCGGAGCGGACGAGCCGTGGTGGGAAACTGAAGCTAAGGGAGAGGGGAAAAAGGAGACGAGGGAGAGAGAGATGCTGCAGGTGGAGGAGGCGCTAGCGGCGGTGCTCTCCGCGGCGGCGGGCCACGCGGCGCCGCGCGCCGTGCCGCTGCACGACGCGCTCGGGCTCGTCCTCGCGGAGGACGTCCGCGCGCCGGACCCGCTCCCTCCCTTCCGCGCCTCCATCAAGGTCAGCTCCCACGGCCTTCCCTTCCTTCCCATCCGCTCCCCTCCTCCCTTCGCGCTCCGCTCCGTTCCATCTGACTGACGAAAACCGTCTCCCCCCTTTCAGGACGGGTACGCCGTCGTGGCCGCCGACGGGCCAGGGGAGTACCCAGTGATCACGGAGTCGAGGGCGGGCGACGACGCCCTCGGCGTGGTTGTCGCCCCCGGCACCGTCGCCTACGTCACCACCGGAGGTGAGGCCGCCTGCCCGCCTGGCGCCTGTCGCCTTCTCTCTAGCGCCGCCTTGTCCCTTTGCGTGTCCTGGCCCGCTGGCCGGCTGCTGAGCGATAGACTTTCGTTGCTGGCGCAGGGCCGATTCCCGATGGCGCCGACGCCGTCGTGCAGGTGGAGGACACCGAGCAGGTCACCGGCGGAGCTGATGCGGCCAAGAGGGTTAAGATTCTGGCGCGGGCCACCCAGGGGCAGGACATCCGCAATGTGGTATGCAAAATCTGCTCACTGCACGTGTACTTGAGTTTCCGCTGTAGGGTACTACCAGGATTCCATTGTTGTTGGAATTAACCACCTTCCTGCAGTCATCAGCAGTGTCTACAGTTCTTTCTCCGGAGAACTTGATACTGTTTAATTTACTATGGAATACACTTGCTCTTACACTTGGCTTAGAAATACTGTAGGTTGCCGTTGCTTATTTAGTGGTTCAAATAACTGGCAGGGATGTGACATTGAGAAGGATTCAATTGTGCTCAACTCTGGCGAGCATATAGGTCCTGCAGAAATCGGGCTACTTGCAACAGTGGGTGTAACCACTGTCAAGGTGAATAACATTTCCAGTTACCATGGTTGAGTATAGAAAAGAACAACAGTTGCAATGCAGCATTCCGAATTTGCATGTGCAGGTGTACCCTCGACCAACCATTGCTGTATTCTCCACAGGGGATGAGCTAGTGCAGCCAGACACTGCCACCCTCAGTCGTGGTCAGGTTATTTCTGCTTTTCCATGATATCTGCATCCTTCACCCTTCTTTGCGTTTGGTACTCTCAGAAATGAATGATCCTCCCTTGTTGATACTAAAATTGTAGATTCGTGATTCCAACCGAGCTATGCTTCTAGCTGCTGCTGTTCAGCAGAAATGCAAAGTGGTTGACCTGGGTATTGCAGAAGACACCGAAGAAAGTCTCAAGGAGCATATGGATGCAGCTTTGCAATCTGATGCTGATATAATCATTACTTCTGGTGGTGTTTCCATGGGCGACAGAGATCTTGTCAAACCTTGCCTGGCAAAGATGGGTAAAATTCACTTTGAGAAGGTACTGTTGAAACCGTTTGGTGCTTTTTTTTTTTTAGAGAAAAGGTTTCCCCAGCTTTCATTGCAAAAGCAAACGTCTGTTAAGGTTCAGTGACAAGCAAGGCGCACAAGCGCAACAGAGTCGAAAAAGCAGAGCAGGTAGACTACGACAGCTGCTAGGTAGACTACACTAGCTGCTCGACACACGGCTCAGGAGAGACCACGCTACCCCCGGCAGCCTCTGAAGAGGGAACACCCGATCGATCCCACGGTGACGACGACCCCTCCAAGATCACCTCCTTCCATTCCAGCATTGGCAGGCTTCTGGATAGATCTTCCAGCTTGACGATCAGGCCTCCCAGCTGCATCTCAACTTCCTCCTTGAACAGCGACAACCACCCTTTCAGCATCCGTGCTATACGCACCCACACCATCTTCATCCCCAGCCAAACTACTCCCTGAAAACACAGTTCATTGCGTAATTTCCATAAGGACCACAGGACTGCAGAAGAGACAATATTAGTAATCCCGTTTGGTGCTTTCAAAGATTTATTCTGTACCAGCTAGTTATTAGGCAATACATAGTCAATAGCCAGGGATTCAGATTAACCATTCATTCTACAATCTGGTGCTTTTCATGTCTTCTCACCTATAGACCTGTTATCTTTGGAGAAATAATCCTTCTAAACTCAACATCATGATCCTTGTCCTTTCTCAGAATGATTTTAATAGTTCTCTGGTTGTATCATGTACAGATCCGGATGAAACCTGGAAAGCCATTAACATTTGCTGAGATCACCACACAAGACGGGTCAAAGCCATCTAAAACAATTCTTGCTTTTGGTTTGCCTGGAAATCCAGTGAGCTGTATGGTTTGCTTCAATCTTTTTGTTGTTCCTGCAATTCGTCTCCTTTCTGGCTGTTCAGATCCTAATCTGCAAAGGTATTAATCCTCATTGTTATGATCGTTGTCAGTTTTGTTCTCTCCTTACACTATTCATCATATTTCTTATGTCTATATCCACAGGGTGCATGTACGCCTATCGCATCCTTTAAGAGCAGACTCACATCGTACAGAGTTTCACCGTGCAGTAATTAGATGGGTGCTTGATGATGGATCTGGTCGACCTGGGTAAGAGCTATATTATAACATGATATTTGACAACAATGTATTTGGTATTTTGACACAAGGTAATGTTAACATTTATTTGTTATGGGCTTGTGGCAGTTTTGTTGCTGACAGCACTGGCCATCAGGCTAGTAGCCGCCTCCTTAGTATGAAATCTGCTAATGCTCTGCTGGTAGTACCATCCACTGGACAAATATTGGCAGCTGGGACATCTATCCAAGCCATACTCATTTCAGAAATAATTACTTCTCCTTTAGATAAACTTTCTGCTCCCTCAAATCCGCATTCATCCCATTTTGGTCCTCCTGCAAAAAGTATTTCCACAGATGTATCTCAGATTGCATCTCCACAGGATGCTGAAGTTAAAGTTGCAATTCTGACTGTAAGTGATACTGTTTCATCAGGTGCTGGCCCTGATAGGAGGTACTTATCTAAGCTGAGCTGGACACCTTTTTTCTTCGTATTAGAAATGCATAAGCTACATGCCCATAGCCATACTACGCATTTGGTTTATTTTTATATTATATGTTGACAAGAGCAAAGTTGTGTATTAAATTCTCAACTTCTAAACCGCATGCACCCTGATACACCTATTTGCCTTGAGCTGCAAAGGGGTCACTTCATGGTGCTAAATGAAAGAGTGTGATTACTGGTTTTCTTCACATAAGATAGTGATGGAGTCCAGTAACAACTCCACATTTCACATATTATTTATTTGTTCTAGAGATCAAAGCAGTTTATTAATGTATCTTTTGTTCTAGTTCTTTATGGTGCATACCACACATTTTTAGAAGTTAAAAAGCAACTTATACCAGCTTATGTGTTCTCTCTTTCATGGTACCTGTAGTGGCCCAAGAGCTGTATCAGTAGTGAATTCTTCATCAGAGAAATTGGGTGGTGCAACTGTGGTTGCCACTGCAGTTGTTCCTGATGAAGTGGACAAGATCAAGGGCATTCTGACACAATGGAGTGATATTAACCATGTTAACCTCATTCTGACATTAGGTAACATGATCTTGTTCTTCAGCTTAATAGTTTTTCACATTGCTTGTTTCCTACTCACATGAGCTAATTAATGGTGGATGCACGTCATGCAGGTGGGACTGGCTTCACGCCCAGGGATGTCACACCAGAAGCAACAAAATCTGTGATACAGAAAGAAGCGCCTGGTCTCGCATTTGTTATGCTTCAAGAAAGTTTGAAGGTGATGATGACATCTGTTACATTTTGTTTCTTTAGATATTTCATATGCTGAATGTTTTGCATTTTAAGATCATGAGCTGAATGTTTGCACAAATGAATGGCTGATAAAAGTTAGCATACAAATTGAAACAGTTATCAGTTACAGTTGAATGTTCCAAATTCTCAAGTGGCATTACAGTCAACCGTTCTCTGGTGCACCTTGCTGGTAATGAGATCTTATCATCTGTAATTCCTCTGAACTGTTCGTTCTGTCGCAGATTACACCATTCGCAATGCTATCCCGGGCCACAGCTGGAATCAGAGGATCGACTCTTGTACGTCCTAATGCTCTCACAAGAAAAGAAAAAAAGGTATTGGACAATTGCTTTCATTTGAACCTCCTAATCGCTGATCATGTGTGTTTTGTAATGTTTTTCAGATCATCAACATGCCTGGCAACCCAAATGCTGTGGCAGAGTGCCTGGAAGCACTCCTCCCGGCGCTCAAGCATGCCCTGAAGCAGATCAAGGGTGACAAGAGGGAGAAACACCCTCGCCATACCCCACACGCCGCTGCAGCGCCTGTGGACCAGTGGGAGCGGAGCTTCATAGCCGCATCAGCTGGTAGTGGCAGGGGGTGCTCGTGCGATCCCTGAGGCACCCTGATCGACTGTGAGATACCCACCAGAGTCGGGAACCGAGACGAGACACTAGGATAGGATAGCTCTGTTCCTTCGTGCTCCAGTGCACGACTGCGTCCAGCTCGAAGTTGAAGTTTTGATCTTGTTCTTTGTGATGTGTTATCTGAAGATGCTGGAGTCCAGCTTGATAACTTGCTGTTACTTGATCGCGACAAATAATGTACAATATGGTTCTAGTCTCATTGACTGGTCGTTGATGCTTTGCCTTCACCTGTTGCTCCGCGCTGTTTCTATCTTTTCCTTTTCATGGTGTAACAAAGCTACGGCGATTCATGGGGCATCTTGCCCATAATAGCCTTACCTTGCAAGAAAGAAATAGTCAAGAGAAAGGGAATTGATTCAGACATAAATAGGTTGATTGGTTCAAGGAATCAGTTAAATCTACCATTTTCTCACTCTACACCTTTTTTGTTTGGTTTATGGAATGGAATGAGTTGATCCATCATTACGTCATTCATCACTAGCTAATAATTAATATGAGGAATGGAGCTATTTTACCAAATTTCAGGAATGGATTCGATGACAATGTGTGCATGTGCTTTGATGACAACGGTGGCCACTGACAGCAAGTGTTAAGTTTGTGAGAAATGCTGGCTGGCCCTGAATTCAGAACAAGTCCGCTTTGATCTAGCTAAGCTTCAGTCTGCCAAACAGGTTGTGCAATACATATTATATTTTAGCACGAGGTGAAGGTGAAGAGACATCCCAAAGCTGTGACGTTGCTGTTGACTGTTCAGATGGATGTCCAGTGCAGGCGGTAGAAGTTGCAGGATTGGAAGCATCGACGAAGGGAAGGCGAACGAAACAGACAATCAGATGGTTCATGCTAGATCAGATGCTGGAGACGTATGGCTGCCTTAATGCCCTGGAGGCAGCTTATGGTCAATTGGCATATTATCACGTAGGTAGTACACAGCTGGAGACTGATTCTTAAACCCGATGCATGCCTATTGTCTCGCTTCACCTTCCAACTGGTGGCGATGGTGTCCTCTTCAGAGAACCCAGAACGGGAGCTGCTTAGTTTGCATTTGTGCTTGCTGATTTAGTTCATGTCTGGAAAGATTTGGCAAATGTAAAAGTTTGGTTGGCTTTGCTATGTGGCTGAGCCAATGTATATAAATAAAAGGCATGTGCCAAACAACGACTCGCATTACCGTCTTTAGTTTTCAGTTAATCACTGGTTTATCCGAAACCTGATACTACTTTACTAGGATCAAACTCAAACTACAGCGGATTCTTTCCATTTGTAAACTAAGCCACAAACAACTGGTAGCAGGTTGCTAATGCATGCATGAAAATTACTAGAAATACTTGTGCTTAAGTTAGAAAGTGCAACTACATACATAACTCTGCGGAACAGTAATGGGACAGTCAATGATGCGGGCACTGATCATACAATCAGCTGCTTGAGCTGGTTAAATACTTGTGCTTAAGTTAGAAAAGTGCAACTAAATACATATTTCTGCGGAGCAGTACATGGAAAAGTCGACGATGGGGGCACTACAGATCATACAATCAGCTGCTTGAGCTGGTTGTATAGCTTATCTCATCTATCAAACAAGGTGCAGTACAATGTGCATCGTATATAATATCTTACATCAAGGTACATTGCGTTCTTGCGTTCATGTTTGTCACTGTAGGAATGATGTTCTACCATTACGTTGTTGGAGCAAAAGATGAGTGGCACCACAGCTGTACCACAAACATGTCCGGTTCTTTCAGAAGAATGCCTAGGCATAAGGTCCGTGTCTTCTATCTCCTTTTGACCGGAGTTCTCGATCTCGACCGCCTCTTCCTGCAATGATTAGACACAGTTAAGGAAGTATAAATCAAACCATTACTGTGGGCCAACATTGAGGATTCCAGATTTAAGGGAATCAGCTGGTGCAGACAACTGAAGGTCCCATATTTGAAGAAATTAGCAGTTTCCGTTCAGAACACCCAAGAGTCCAGATAAGTACAGTTGAATCTAAAACAACTGAACGAAAACTTTCCTGCAGGCTACAGATTTACGATGTGCAATTTTGAGCTTACCCAGGAGAAATTGTGCAGAAAATGTCTTTGATTTCTCAAGATGACGCGAAAGTTTTCTGGGAGAACTATAAATATCACATTTCATAGGTTCCTAGTAAGATCGAAACAATGTTCCTAGAAATGTGCTGTCAAGATACCTAAGATCCGATTTTATTCTTAAATTCCTTATTACTTGTTTTTGTTTGTAGCTAATCTGATTTCCCATAATCAGCCACAGCAAGATTGATAGCTAATCTAATTTCCATCCTAAATCTGAAAGCAAATAGAAATTTCATGATGAACCATCAGCACGAGTAATAGTTTTTTCCACAATGGTTGAAACTGAATTTCATACCAAAGTAACGAAATTACAGAGTTCAGCAGTGTAACGGAAGTGTGAACAAAACAACGCCGTCCATGAGAATGATCACCAAGGGATCAGCCTCATGAACAATAAGTACTGCCACAACTAGAGACAATAACACATGAACTAACAAAAAGATCAGCACGAGTAATAGTATAATGGTGAAGGAAGAACCGATTAATCTCTTACCTGTCAGCAGATGAATAAGGCGAATGCCTGCGGTGAGAATGCTTGCTATGTGGAGACCGCGAAATTCGTCTAGAGATGAAACATAATACTAAATGGGTAAGTGTAAGGATAAGAGGTATATGAACCTGATGTTTCTTCACGCAGAAGATACCTGCACGCTCATTTCAAATTCACGAAGTGTACAATAAACAATTTCTATGTGATTCAACAACTTGCCATCGCATATCCAATAAAGAGCGGTGTGGTTCAAACTAGCATATAGCAGAAACCCACATTTAGTGCTACCAATTACCACCTTAACATGAACATGAACCCCATTCTTTAACGAGTAGAACTGAAGACAAAAACATATAGCATGGATTGCTTTATTCATAATAAAAGCACAAAAAGCTAGTGATGTATTCTTTAAATCCAGCTGACTAGAACAAGTTATGCCAACCATATACATACTTATCTGTATGAATACTGGGGCTATCTAAATTCAAAATTCTCTTGATCCAAGAATAATTCCTAGCACTAGAGAGAAAGGGCATGAATAGGGTACCTGTTTCTAGACTTTGGGGGTGAAGGTGACATGCTGGTTTTATGGGAATGATGCTTTCTGCAGCAGAAAATGGTAATGAACTGCTCAACAGAACAGGAGTGAAACTAATACATGAGAAATATCATTATGAGTGATGGTACCTCTTTTTCACACTATCAGAAGGCTCGTCGCTTGAAACACTCCCTCGAACATGTGAGTTCTCCTTTCTAGTACGACTTCTCCCCCTCGGTGATCGTGACCGTGAACTTCTACTGTTATGACTTGTCATCTGCCTTGATCTGCCATCCCTTTCATCTTTTCCTTTCCCCCCTCTTCTATCAGTAGCATCTCTGTTTCTCTCTCTATCCTTTGGAAAATCTTTCTGATCTCCCTTTGCATCATCATGCTTAGAGTTATTTCTGGAATGTGGCTCCCTTGTATCGGATTCATGCTTTGTAGCCCTACCAGAACCTTTCCCCTCCATGAAGCTACTCCTTTTGTCAATATTTCCATACATGCTGTTTTTGTCATCGTTATTATATTTTTCTGCTCTAGAATATTTGAGTTCTTTTGTATGATCAGTCTTCACCTCATTAACCAAGTCTTCTTTGCTGTTCTTTTCTAAATGCCTGTGACTGCTTTCCAAATCATTGTGCTTCTCAGTATTATTGCCTGAAGAGGGTTTTCTGTTTTGGATATCTACCTCTGCATACATGTGTGCCTTCTCATCCATTCTGTCGACTGCACCCTTTGGCTCAGTATGAGCTTTGGCCTTGAAACGGAGCTCTCCATTCTCCGTATCACGAATATGCTTTTCTTCAGGTTCTGCATTCACACTCCTTTGGAAGTTTTGGTTATTAGATCCAAGGTCTTCCCCTGATGGAGCACTTCCAAGTGAAGAATTCTGTTCATTATGATTCCCATTTCTTTTACCAAGAGTGCTTTTATCACCTAAAATTGTATCATGCATCTAAGTTAATAATTCTCGAAAGAAACACAACATGAGTATTTGGTTGCAGTTTTACCTTCAGTAACAGCACCTGCATTAGCTTTAGAAGATAAATTTGATATTGGTATCTTATCTTTGCCATCAGCGTCAGCATCGTCGTCATCGTCGTCATCATCATCTGAATCGTAGCTAGCCAGACCAAGAAGAGCACCTTTAGGGGAGCTTAACCCAGTACTACCTTTATGATCAGTGTTATTGGTTGACTTAGCAGGGAGAACAACTTTAGCCGAGGTCTTGGTTCTTGATCCTCCCAGACCAGGCTCCTTTGAGCCAAAAACACCAGTGGGTTCATTGGCTGCACCAGAGGGCAATAGTCAGCAAAGTAAAATGTCTATTTAATTTCACAATTCATTCAAATTCACTCACATTCAGCTGAGTCATCTTCATTCAGAACTTTCGTTGCAATCTCATCAAAAAGATCATCAGTAACCTGCAAGTGATGAAAAACGGGTAATAAACTGAACACTCAGAATAAACTTGCACCTCTTCCTCTTGGACGGATACAATAATGTAAACAGTAAACATGGATCAGGTAAAGAATAAAACCTTCAAAAGAACTTCAGTCAACACACGCTTAATTTCCTTGTTGATCGCTGCCATTCGAGCTGCTTCAATTTCATCCTGCAAATGATTTAAGTATGAGCACAATAATCTAAATAAGGATAATGTTGATACTCAAGTTGAAAATGTCCAGAATAAAATGTCTATATGCTGTTTAATAATATGTTCTATTTATTCTGCAATGCAAGAAAATAGCAAAGTTGATTCTTGTCTCAATCAGAGCTGTTGCTCATGATAGGTTTTCCAATAACTGGCATATGGCCACAGCATCTCTGTAGGACATAAATGAATCACTGTATAACAGGAGTTTACATGCCCTCAATAGGTTTTTTAAAGCCGCTAACCTCCATAGTCCAATCGTCTGACCTGCTGATATTATACAGCAAGCTAGTTCACCATTAATAACGTATATTTAAAGGCCCACGCACCCCCCCCCCCCCCCCCCCCCCCCCCACCCACCCCAACAGAAAAAAAAAAACACAAAAA
>JAKNSH010188125.1:0-15462 GCA_027790015.1 Cymbopogon flexuosus | reverse complement strand
ATACTACTACTCTACCTCACTTGGATCATCTGTCTCCTCAAAGAAGAGAGATGATATTCCTGGACTGGTGGGACTGTGGGACAGAGCCCAGCGCTACGATGGGCCTGGGCTCGTCAGGTCGCAGCAGATGGACCTCTAAACCGTGGGCCGCAGTAAGGTATAACAATTTGGACTGGCAATCCATCCATCATGATTCATGGGCGGCGGCACCGGCAACCGGCAACCGGCAATGAGGGGAGGGAGGCAGACCGCCGCCGCCGCGTCCTCCGCCTCCGATCCGCCGCATCTGTTTGTCTGCCACGCACGCACCCCTTCCCTTGTCGGACGGGGCGGGAGCATCATGCTCATGCTCATGCCCACGCTGCTTCCTCCGGCCGGCGCGGCCTTCTTCCTCGTCCATATGCCTATGCATGCATGTTGCCTGCATCATATATATCAATCATCGACGACTGCAGCATATATAGCATTACCATCGATCGATCCCTTACCAAGGCATCAAGAAAGCATTTGATCCAACTGATAGATGGCGCAAACACACAGATACACTAGCTAGCAGATATATAGGTAGCTACAGTTCTAAGATAGATAGAGCTTGCTAGTTATATATGCAACAGCTAGCGCGCAGCAGGAAGCCCCTGCAGCCTGCTGCTCTTGATCGATCATGGATCCAGCCAGCATTATAGTCGATCTGTTCTCAGGACGACTCATCAGGTGATGTGTGATGTAATGCAGCCATGCATCTAGCTAGCTACTTGCTCATTCATTCATTCATTCCTACAGGCCGGATACATCATCTGCATACACCAGTAACGCTAGCTAGCTGTGCCGTTTCTGCATTATTAGTTGCACAGGATGAAACTAGCTAGTGACAATGCAAGCAGTCAAACAATCATTGGTTCATTCTTGGGTACCAACCTAGCTAGCTAGCTGTTTACTACCACTTACTAGTAGTACGTATGTTGCAATGCGTACTTGCATTGTGGTCTGCTGACTTCCTCTTCCTCTGATCTCCTCCGATCCTTTGTTTGTCCATGTCTTTTTGCAAGGTAAAATTAAGGCGACCATAATGAGAATTCTGCCGAGATCAAACTGCATCGAGTTCGTCGCATCTATCTGATCAAGGGGTCGGCCGGGTCGAGTTCCTGATTGATGAAACAAGATCAATCTATGTACTAGTACAAACTAAACAAGGACATACATATATGCTGTGGCTTCATATACTCAGTTTCATCTGCAAACGTAAGGACACAGACCGAGCTGGTTGAGATGGGACACTGGGACTTAGCAATGCAAGACTGCTAACTACCTAGCTAGCTTCTTCCGAAAACTTCTTTTTTTTAGGACGCTGCTTCTGAAAACTTTTCAAGTGACTTCTGCAGTCTGTGCAAAATTACAGTTTCATTCAGTCTTTCTGTTTCAACTGATACGTACCTGAAGGGTTAGCTCTCTGCTAGCTGACAATGCAAGCTGCATCAAGGAAATTGCAGGCGCGATACAATGTACCAATACAAGGAAGATTCTCTCTGCCTCCTCAAGCAAGTTTGTTTACATGCATCATTCACCGTGCTGCATGTGATGATACATATATTTGATTCAAAGATCCCGTCCTCTTGTCTGCTGCTGCAGTTACAGGCCAGGGTGTGTGGTTTAATTTGTTCTGCGTGCCTCCAACTTGCCGTGTCCTAATGGCCGTGAGCAGCAGATCAAACAGAAATATTCGGCGTAGGCAGGTGAGGTGACCAAGCAGGGCATCTCTTGTGTTCTGTGCTGTACTGCCGTGCAAAGTTCATGTAGGAGCACTAATCTAATCCGATCGAGTTGGAATGGAGGAACGAAGCTTAGCGGCAGCTACCTCACATCGCACATGACGACACATGCTTGATCATGTGGATTGATAGATAGATGAGGGCACGCAGCCGACAAGAGGAATCGGATCATGGAGGCCATTGCTGTTGAAGCAGAGTAAAATATGAGGCCAAGCTCAAGTTTTCACTGCCATGTCTGATGGTGCAGCAGCATGCAGGCGTGGGTTGCCAGTGATGCCCATCACGCTTCTCCAGACCTGCAATTATGCAACTAACTAATAATACTTACTCCTGTCCTCCAGCTCTGAGATCTGCGTCTGCTTAAGCCTGTAGCTAGTAGCTATATAAGACGCCATGGGAAGCTAGCTGCAGCAAGCCTCTCTAGCCATCAATACATACATACATACATACATATCGCCAGCAAGCCTGCCTATTCTGCCATTGCTGCTTCTGTCTCACCAGCAAGGAAGGAAAGCCTGAGGATGAAGATGAAGGCTGGGAGCCAGCAGAGGAGTCAATCAGCTGCTGGAGCTGGAGGGTTCGGCAGATCTCTCAAGGTGCAGAGGTCCAAGGTGTACATCGCCATGAGATGCGTCGTGATGCTGCTCAGGTGGCATGACTGATCTTCTCTGCTCTGCTCTCATCATCTATGAGCTGCGGAGTACTGACAGACTGATACGTCAAGAATTTTGTCGAGCTTTCTTTGTTTTTTCTTGGGTGTTCTCCGATTACCAGAATGGTAGGTGAGCAGACAAGCTAGGTGATGTGATGTACGTATGTATGTAGAACTCAGAAATGGATGCTAACAAATCCTTCAGATAATGTATGACTGTTGTATTCAGATTCTTTGTCCAAGCTGTGGTAAACATGGCATTCATCCCCCTCCCAGCTCTCTTGAATTCTGTTCTATGCGATCGATCGGTTGCAAATGAACCAACAATGTATTCTCACTTGTACGCGCCACTAGCAGCAGCGTCATGAACAACCAACCCAAAGCAAAGCAAAGCAATGGAGCAGGAGCAGCATCTCCCTCCTATCTCATTTTCAACCATTCTGTACAGGCTACCTACTCTACTACTGGCTATCGCTGTAGAGCACTGTCGGGCACAGAGAGCGAGTCCGATCCTTCGTGCTTGCTCTGCGCTGGCGTCGTCCTCCTCGAATGCCGCTTCGTAGGCACGATCACCTCCTCGTCCATCCACCCGTCATCGTCCACCACCGAGTACCTGTCCTCGCCTTCATCCCCCTTGAACACCGGGTGCAGGTATGAGTTCGCAAGGTACGCCTTCAGATCGAAGTTGGGCTCCCGGGCACGTTCCAGGGTGTCCTTCTTCATCGCCTCCTGCCATTTTATTATATGTATATATATGTTCAGCAACTCGCAACTCGCGGCCAAGATTCATAATACTTAATACCGCCATCAATTGATGTACCTAGCACATAAGCCACCGCGGAAAAAAATATACCTGCAGTGGGTTCCTCACGAACGCTGGCTCAAAACGGTTCTTGCAGTACTTGTAAAACCAAAAGGTCAGCACAGGAAGAACAAGGAGTACAGGCGTCGACTGCTCAAAGTCGTTTGTGCTCATCAACCCCAGGAGCAGCAGTTGCGATACGATCAACGCCGTGATTATACGCCCATGAACACTAGGCCAGAACTGCGCGGCGCTCTCATATTGCTGATTGTAGACATTTATTATCTGACACAAGCAGACAAGACTTAAATCAGGCAACTTATTCAAAAACATTTGAATACCCCCCGTGGGTTTGACAGCCCGTAAACTCTCAGAGAGGGGTTCCATACCTGGTGGCGGAAGACAATATATGCGAACCCAAAGAACACCAATATGAAAGGAAGCAAGAACGGTGTCACCGCAGCATAAACAAGGCCAAGCAAGAAGTATAGCTGTATTCTAGGTTCGGTTGAGTCAAAGCAGATACTGCCAGGATCCATTGCCTCTTCTCTGTCCTTTTCAGTTTTGACCAAGAAAAGGTTCTTCAGATGGTAGAATATCAGCGGCTTCAGTCTCAATATTTCACCAGCTATTCCAGTCCAACCATCAACCATTACATATGTTATGAAAAATGTCGCCTTCATTGGGATGGAGTCACCAATGATCCTTGGTATGCTGCAGAAACAAGCAATTTAGACACTCCAGAAATCATGACTGCCGTTTATAATTGCATTAAGAGAATGAAAGGAATGGATTATCAGAAACATATAACATGAGTGGACTCTAACCTATTCTAGAAAGGCCCCAGTAACAGCATATTCTGTACAATCAACTTCCACTCTAAAACAGGAGTTAGTTAGGTCACAGCGCCTACCAAACACGATCAGTCTACCTTCTAAACTTCAGTTTTGTTATCACATTGAGCATCAATCACCAAACTTTATTTTGTTAGCAAGGATGCTGTAAAATTAGCCTACACTCTCGAATTCTTTTACTACTCACTACTAATACAATTAGCCTAGACTCTCGAATTCTTTTACTACTCACTACTAATACTTGTATTCATTTGTTGCACCTGTGAAATGAACAATTCATATATCTGTACATGGCAAGGACTATGTTTTCTATCTGTACCAAGGATTAACCATCAGAGTGAAATTATACCACCAAAGAAAATAACAACTCAATTTGGCCAACAGAGTACTCAGTATCCATGTCATGCTATGATATCCTATAGAGTATTATAGGGTGTTACTCGGTAGATCAGGTGGCATAGGACATACTCATTTGCTGACGTATGCAGATAGGTTTTAAGCTGCTCCAGAGCAGATCCTGTAATTACGCTCCCCAAAAATACATTGAAGAACAAGAATATGTAATACTTAGATGCAGCTCGCCTCTCCAGAGATGACTGTGATATCAGCCCTTCAAATTTAGACATAAACATCAGTATAGTTGGAAGCACTATAAGGAAGATCTTCAAAGCAATTCCGGGAAGAAACCCTTGGATGAATGATTTAATAAACTTCCTGCATAATGGTTGATAGGCAGAAATCAGGGCATGTGTCATCAAAAGAACATGCAAAATACTACCATAAGCTATGCTGAAAAGTCAAAGAAATGGCATAAACCCATAAATTATCAATATATGGATGCAGACTTACAATTCAATCAAGGGTTTTAGAAATGGAAGCGCCTTCTCAATTCCTTCAAGGTTTGCAAGAGACTGCACTAATGCTATTGGGATGACGTAAAAGAAGTTAAGGAAGAAGAATGCCACAGCAATTATCAACCTCCTAACTGTAAGGGACACAAATGGGATGGACAGGTTGTTCCAATAAACATCACGAGGTTCCGGAGCCCATTCTGTCAACCAGACTGTTGGATTGCTGGTTTGTTGGGTCTGAGCACATACTGCTGCACCCCATCGGGAGCGAAACGAAACAAAGGCTGCTGGCACGACTGATTTTGGATCCTTCATGACCTTTTTACGCTCTTCAGCTTCCTGTGTATTGCAAAACATTAATTTAAAGCAATTACACATGTTCATTATAAGCAAACTCTAATAAATTTTAGAAACACAATTTCATCATTCAGCCCTATCAAGTGTAAAGTATACATTAGAGCATAGATGCAAGAGCTAACAATCTATTTGTACAGAAGCTACAACTTACTTCTTTCCCAATCTTCTCGATCTCTGATTTGTAATAATCAATAGCATCCACCTCGGAACCAAAACATCCAAGAAAGCCAGTCTGCAACAAAGCTCAGGGAGAGCACAAGGAATTAATATTGAAGATACTAAGCCAGTATTCCAGTTTGCAGATGCAGAAACCAAAATCTACATCCAAAAATAAAACAGCTTAGCTATCTAATTATTCTTGCCAACAAACCTTTGTGGTGGGCCTCCGTGATGGATTTCGCTCATACTTTAGTCGGTAATAATCGAGCCAGTTTTGCATCTTCTTCTTCTTTTCAACCAGATCAGCAAGTTTATTTGCGTTGTAAACCACCTAAGCAGCAACAAAGAACATTTACTTCCCCTCCCTATTGTATAACAATGTTAATTCCGAGAATAATCTACTACTAGTCTGGATGAAAAGAAGATGTGTGAAATGTGAAAGTAGCAAAGAAAAATGGTACTATAATGCATATGCCAACCTAAATCTGATCTACTAAATCTCATAGATTCTAAGTTCACCATTTCCTTTTCAGATCATTCATAATCTGCACAAACAAGAGTTATTTTTTAAAAAAATCACTCGTTATTTGCAAACAATTATAAAGCAACTACATTAAAATTATGCTAATGAAAGTTATTTTTTAAATCACCGTTATTTGAAAACACACAGATTAATCAAGAGCAACTGTATTTGCATTATGCTATCCACAAGGCACTAAACACATTGATAATTGGATGAAAAGAAATTATAAAGAGCAAAACCATAGCAACGCAGAGAGCATTAACCATCTGAATATTGTCATCCGCAGTTTAGTAGAACTACCTGGTGTCTTAGATAATGATCAGGATGATTGACAAGGAAGAAATGTTCCACAAGCTCACTGACTGATTCATCAGGATCTGGTGGTATGTTCCGCACAAGGACCTAAAACACATTGGCAAATTAGTAACTTTGAATTAACGACCTCAGACTCTGTAAAAATAGTTCCGGCAGTAAGGTATTTTGACTTCCAGAAAAAGAAAATAAAGAAACATGTTGGATTTGCAGTGACAAGACTCGAATGCAATTTATTTGGAACATGGAAGAAACATTCGCACAAGTTCCTAATTATTTGTACACCCAAATCAAAAATATAGACCAAGTAATAATGGGCCTGAACACAAATTCAGTTTGTTACATGACGACGTGAACTTTAAGAATCCAAAAAATTAAAGCGCAGAGTTTGGTTACATCATCGACTATATTTATACCAGAGCATCTCTACAATTCAACTATTCAGTATGATATGACATACTGATATGCAATACTATATGGATCCAAACCTACTATAATAAACAGGAACAGAGTAGCAGAGTTTAAATACATACGGTGAACTGGTCTGGTCGGCGTTTCTCTGAAGCTAGAAAGCGCAACCTCATTTTTGTAATAATCTCATACTCCTTAAACAGTACGTAGCAGGTCCAAAATGTGATGGCATAAGCCATGCCCAAGTGAGCTATAAACCTGAACAAAACATGGAGAGTATCAAATATGTGGCCATGTCTCTGCCTTTTAACCTAGGTGTAAAGCCCAGAAAAGTAGAAAAATGTAACAGTAGGGTTGGAAACAGCTAGTTTATGATCTGTTGCTCACCTCTTTGACCCATTAGGTACATTGGATATTGAAAGTTTGTCAATACGATTGAAGACTACGTTGCTGTGTCCTAGGGTATCAGTGGTCCAATTGACTGGGACCAGAACAAGGAAAGCCAGAACTGTAATTGGAACAAATATCTTGAGCCTGCAGTGATTAGTAAGATTATTGAACAATGTGAACCTGTATAACTTGCCCAACTCAGCACTAAATCATTATGCATGTAGGTGGGTGGGTGCCCGAGAGAGAGAGAGAGAGAGAGAGAGAGAGAGAGAGAGATGAACATCAGGAGATAAGACATACAACATACCCTGTTATGTATATCCGTAGATAGACCACAGAATCAAGGCCTGCATGGTTAATGAGCTCATCCTGGGGCATCTTGAGAGCTGCCGGCATCCAGTTTAAAAACTTCAAGTAGGATCTCCCGTCTAAGTTGACAAGCTTCTGCACAGCTGCACCAGAGACGATTGGGTTGTCTCTCATTCCCCTGAGGTACCATTTTGGGAAGTAGACCCTGTCGTTGATGGGCTGCAACCGAAGGAATGCAAATGCGAGCAAGAAGGCAATGGCAGTCAATACGTTGAAGCCCGCAGCGACACCTATGTCACCAAGGGAAGCCATGGTTGTCCTCTAACTCCTGCGCGTACAAAACAACTGTACCAAGTGAGGATGACACGAACCATATGACCCGAAAAAAACAATGATAGGGCTCCCAGTGGAAGCAAGCTTGTGAATGAAAATTGAATTGCAAACACATGAATAAAAAAACATGCATGATAGCACCCCAGAGGAAGCAAGCTTGTGTTGTGAAAGAAAATTGAATTGCAGACACATGAATCAAAAAAAAAAAGAAAGAAAACATGCATGATGCGCCCCAGAGGAAGCGAGCTTGTGAGAGAAAATTGAAATTCTGACACATGAATTTGTGGTTGCTTATTAGATTCCCAGGATCAGTTGAGAGAGGGGCAAGGTAAATTATGGCAAACTGGGAGCGTGTGGCACAAGAATAAGTTGCCGGATTACATGACGCCATGCATGCATTAGTAACATTATGATAATCAAATCAAATAAAATCAATAGATGACGCTGGACGCCACGGTAGGCGGTGTTGAGTGCCACAGAGGAGAAGGAAGGTGACACACACTCACACAGCACGCAATCAATGGGTGGATGGCGACTGTGATCCTGCTTATGTGTCTTGCTAAATATAAATGGACAGCTCATGGAAAGGAACAGATAACGGAGGTGAGAGGCCCGGTAGCGTTGCCGAATGGATGGAGTGGAATAAAGCATGTGAAGTGTCTCGAAAGCTGGCGGCTTTACCCCCATCCATACTCCGTGCATCCCAAAGCGTGGAAGGGAGGCGTCGTAGTCCCCCCTTTGACCAAAGGGGTGGGAAGATGTGCTCGGCATTGCCATTGCCGACGTTCACTCATTTTTATATATTCCATCCATTCCATACATATGTATAATCAGTAATAGCATATATAATAATTATATAGAAATTAAAAGAAAAGAAAGGAAAAAGGAAAGAAGAAGAAGGTAACCTAGAGGCTTGTATTATTGTTGTGCTTCCTTTATATAGAAATTAAAAAGAAAAGAAAGGAAAAAGGAAAGAAGAAGGTGTTTTGAGCAAAGCAAAACCCAACCCCCCCTGTTCTGTTCCGGAGAAAAGGGCGTGACTTAACGACTAAGAATCGTAAAAAGTGGAGACGGAAGAAGACTTGGACAGCGGATTTGATGCGAATCGGATGCATCTGCATCTGCCTCATCATGAATGATGAGATGAGCAGCAGGTAGCTAGCTGGTGAACTAGAGAAGCGGAACAAAACAGAAACTTTTTTTACTTATATATTTGTTTTCCTTGTTTATAGGGTTGAGCGATCATCTCTGGACTGGAGAGATTGATCCGACGGAAAACCCAAAACGACATTGGAAGTGGAACTGATGAGCAGGAAGGAAGGATTGCATTTGTGACTGACGAACCAACGAACGGATGGATCTAATCTAATGGGTGGGGGGAGGACGTACGTACCGGGTAGCGCAAGGACTGATCGAAGAGGATTTGGGAAGCGGAACGGACCGCGGACGAGACGGATGCATCATCAGAAGCAATCAGGAAAGGAGAGGGGAAGAAGAAGAAGGTAAGTGGTGTCTCTCTCACCTTGCAGCTAGCGCGCGGTGGCGGCGGCTTGTGTTGTTGTTCCCTCCCTCCTTCCTTCCTTCCTTCCTTGCTTGCTTGCTTCCTTGGGCAGCACCGCAGCAGGTTGTGGAATGGATGAATCCAATCCAATTCGTGGTGTGGGGAAGCGGAATCTGCTCGGGCCACCTGAGCACGGCTACGGCTCCGTGGCTTTGCCTCCCCGGAAGGACTAGCTAGGACTGAATTGGAAACTGATGATCCACTCCTCCTCCTCCTAGTAGCTAGCTAGTAGTCATCTTCTGCTGCTCTGGGTAACCAACCGTTGGTGCTCCTCTCCTCTCCTGCTCCTGCTCCTAATTAAAAAGGGGAGAGGGGAAGAGGATGCTGGAAGCCTGGAAGGGGGCGGTGGCAAGCGGAAGGCGCAACGGTCATTTTGCCTGGCTGGCGCTGGCGGCTGCGGCTGCGGCTGCGGGGTGCGGGGGGCGGGGCCGACGACACAACAGGAAGAAGAAGAGGGCCGGCCGTTTTCTTTTCTCTTCGTCCCCCAGCAACGCCGTCCGCACACAACTACACGAACGGAACGGAACGGGATGGGCTGGGCCAGGCCGTCACTCCATACCCAACGCGGTCCACAAAACAAACTGCTGCCTGCCCAACGCGCACGTGGAGCCACACGGTACCTACGTGTCAATCAAAATCTCGTCTCAATCCATGATTTTATCACCTACTCCCTCGCGGGTTTGCGTGCCGCAAATTGAATTCGATTTGTAGAAAAAATATATAATATTTTGAGTCTTTAAATAAATTTGTTAAAAAATTAGATCTAAAGATTTGCCTCGCAAGTTAGAGACAAACTGTGTAAATAGTTATTTTTTTATCTATATTTAATGCTCCATGTATGCGGCCAAAGATTGAGGTGACGGAGAAAGAGTTGAAAAATTTGGAATTTGGAAGGACAAGGCCCGAATCAAAATCATTCAATCACATACTGCTCTAGTACTAGTAATAATTATATTATGAATAAAAATAATATATGGTCAGCTCTGTTCTCTACTACAGTAATCTTTTATTATTAGCCTCCCTCACCTGTCCAAATACTTGCGATTCTGCCAGTCAGCCAGTGCCACCCAGCCGCCTATATACTACCAGTAGTAGATGTGTGCTATGATTAATTATTGTACTGGACTGGAGTAGAGTATTCACGTTTCCTACTGCAACAAAGTCAAAATACCCACCTACTATGCAAATAAAAAGGAGGAGGCCTTTTTTTTGTTACTTTCTGTATATATATGATATGATTTGAGCGACAAGAGTAGGGTCAAATTCGACTCAATCTTGTACGTACCTAGTAGTATCCATACTTACATGCTTTGCTTTTATTCAAACCAAAAATAAAAAAAATGAAAATAAAATAAAATAAAACAGCGGCCTAGTTTCTCCGCATCATCCAACCAAGCTCGGGGCCCTATTGGCCGGCCCATCACAGGGCGTCGCCCGAGGGAGTATAGTGGGCCGCGTCTGCTTTTTCGAGCTCGGCCCATCCGTCCGTCCTCTCAGTCTCTCTCTCTCTATACCTGGCATTGGCAAGGTGCGGACCTCGCCGCCGCCGGCGACTGCTTCGTCCCCAGTGCGGTGCGGTGCGGTGCTCAGCCGGCGTGTGCCTTCCTTCTCCCTCCCTCCGCGCCCACTTCGACCCCTCACCTCTTCTCCCTTCCGTCTCCACGCGCCAGCCACTGTGCAAAGCAAACTGCTAGAGGGGACGGAGGCGCGGCCAACACGGTTACTAGATTCGGACGATACAACAACACCACCACCATCGAATGGCTGTCGACCTCGTCCACCCACCCATGATAAGAGTCCACTCTCCACTCCAGCCAGACTCAATCCATCCTACTCTCTCGTATTATTACTATTTATTCTAGTACTAACTCAATTGTGCTTCTGTCATCTTACCTCGTCTTCCCTTCATCCAATCATCCACATACCAAGTTCATAACAAATCAAGTATCTACATCACTCAGATACCAGCATTCTATATATACTAGTATAATGTACCATTTTTACTTCAAAGGTACCCCGTACTGCTCCAGACATCTACATTTGCTGCAAGCATAGATTTTTTTTTTTTTTATTCATTTTTGATATTCTCTTCTTATGCAGCACTTAACTCGTTCTGAACGTCCTCAGGTCAATATCTTGTGCGCATAGGTCACTCAAATATCAGGCAACATCTCTCTACATTGATGATTGATCCATGTGCGTTAACATGACTTCTCTTTTCTAGATTGATTTTTTTTTTAAACCCCATGTGTGGGTTGACTGGTTGCTTTTTATATGTATATACATAATAACAAGCATATTTGGCCTGCAGCCAAGCTTGTATATATATGACAAAGTCACATGACTTGGTTTTAGCCTTTAGACTTAATTATGGTTTGCTTTTATTATAGTTGTGTTACCTACTCCACAGTCTACAGAGGTAAGAGTTTTTATACATGATTTGTTGAGAACATTGTTTTATGATTATTCATCACTAAGATTGGCCTGACTGCAATGGACACAGGAGAATTTCACTATTCACATAGCCTACTTGTACGTCTTTGATATTGAGTTGTCCTCACCCAACCCCACTGTCGTGGACGACTGCGAGACGCGTGTTGGCTGTTGCTGATGGTAAAATTTAAGAAGGCTCCTGAAAATTGGATGTTTGTTCTTGCTTTCCCCTTTTTTTTCTGATCGACTAAATTTAGACTTTCGACCAGGACCAGGTCCATCTACTTCCTTTTATGTGCCTGACACCTGCAACTTCTTCTTTAAGTATCAGGCGCTTCATTTTGTGGTGCCCAAGCAACAATACATCTCTTCCCCAAAACAATGGCCACTTATATTCTCTGCCTGTCTCTGATTCTGTTCATCAACCGAGCTATTCCTGCCATGGCTGCTCAGGCCAACGAGACTGAAATTCCTTTTGGGGCCACAATCGACGCAGGTGGTGTGCAAAACTGGGTCTCACCTTCAGGGCGCTTTGCTTTTGGCTTCTATCCTGATGATGAAGGCTTCTCCATAGGAGTCTGGCTTATCCTCGGTGAATCCAGAAGGATTCTGTGGACTGCCAACCGGGATGATCCCCCTGTTTCTGGTGGCTCAGTTCAGTTAACTTATGGTGGTCTCCAATGGATTCCAGCTAATCGGGGCAGCCAAGGGAAGTTCATATTTGCCACCTCTACTCAGCCTGCCTCTGCTGCGATGATGGACACTGGCAACTTTGTGTTGTACAACAGCCAAAAACAGGTCCTTTTCTCCACCTTTGGTTCTCCGACGGATACCTTGTTACCAGGACAGAACCTGCTTCCTGTTAGCCAGCTATTCTCAAGTGTATCTGATACTAACCATGCCACTGGGAGGTATCGCCTTTCCAACCAGCTAGATGGCAATCTTGTGTTGTATCCTGTTGATGCAGTCGACCCTGATAGCTCATACTGGAATACTGGCACCTATGGCAATTCCTACCTCCTCACGGTTGCTTTGGATCCCAATGGCACACTTTGGATGTTCGACCAAAAAACAGCATATATAAATGTGTTGTTCCTCACAAACCAATCTTCTAAAGCTTCCTCAGACACAGATGTCTACTTCCATCTGACATTGGATGCGGATGGTATATTGCGACTCTACTCTCATGTGTTCTTTAGGCAGGGGGGAGCACCCATGACAGAAATCAAATGGCAAAAGCCTAGCAGTGATCGATGTGATGTGAAAGGTGTTTGTGGTCCAAATAGCTTCTGTCATGTGAGTCCTAATGGAAATACTAGCTGCTCTTGCCTCCCTGGTTTTGAATTCTCAAGTTCTAACCAAAGCATGCCAGGTTGCTGGAGGGCGCGGTCTGGTGGCTGCACAGGGAATAGCTCTAATGATGGCATCAGACTGGTAGCTACGATGGTTGAGGTGAAGAATACTACATGGTCAGATAGATCATATGCTGTTCCACCACAGACTACAGGAATTGAAGCCTGCAAAGCTCTTTGTCTTTCTGACTGTTCCTGTGAGGTTGCAATGTTTGATTCCTACTGCTCAAAGCAGATGCTTCCAATGAGATATGGCAGGAGTTTAAGTCGTAGCAACACCACACTATTTGTGAAGGTCTACACCTATGAACCCAACGGTGCTATCAAAAAGACTAGGAGCACTGGCTCAATTGCCATGTTGGTATCAGGCGCTGCATTAGCCATTTTCTCACTTATTGCGGTCTTGGCATTCATGCTACTCTGCAGGCATCGACTGTCATCACGGTACAAGAGGGCTCCACAACTGCAAGACTCAGATTTTGATGATGAGAGCATAGCTATTCGATCCTATTCTTTCCAGGATCTGGAGATGTACACGGATGGATTTGCTGAGGAGCTGGGAAGGGGCGCTTATGGTACGGTGTTCAAAGGTGTCTTGACCAGCAGTAACCAGGACATTGCAGTGAAGAGGCTTGAGAGGATGGCGGAAAATGGGGAGAGAGAGTTCCAGCGGGAAGTGCGTGCAATTGCACGAACACACCACCGTAACCTCGTGCGCTTGCTAGGATTCTGCAATGAAGGCATGCACCGCTTGCTTGTGTACGAGTATTTGCCCAATGGGTCCCTTGCGGACCTCCTGTTCAAGGCAGACACAGTGCCTAGTTGGAGCAGCAGGGTTTCAATTGCACTAGATGTTGCAAGGGGGTTACAGTACCTTCATGAGGAGATAGAGGTCCCTATAATTCACTGTGATATTAAGCCAGAGAACATACTCATTGACAGCAGGGGAATGGCAAAGATAGCAGACTTTGGCCTGTCAAAGATACTAATAGGGAACCAGACACAGACTTTCACCGGCGTGCGAGGCACACGTGGGTATCTTGCACCAGAATGGAGCAAGAACATGGCAATCAGCGTGAAGGCAGACATTTACAGCTATGGTGTCATGCTTCTTGAAATGATAAGCTGCAAGAAGAGCATGGAACTGAAGCTGGCTGGTGAGGATTGCAACATTTCCGAGTGGGCCTACGAGTACGTGATATCCGGTGACTTGAAGAATGTGTCAGCTGGGGAATGTGTCGATGAGGTGGAGCTGGAAAGGATGGTGAGGGTGGGCATTTGGTGCACACAGAATCAGCCAGTAACCCGGCCTACCATGAAGAGTGTTGTTCAGATGATGGAAGGAAGCGCTGAAGTTCGTCGGCCTCCACCGCCTGCATCATTTTCTCAGTCGCTAGTGCGATCTGGAAGCAGCTGACAACTCTGATTGTGGCTACAAAGGTATAAACTTTGCTTCTGGCAATTACTACGAAAGCAGAATGTAATCTTGAGGAGGTAATTTAGCAGATGCAGAGGAAGTAAAATGTTGACAAGTGTTCATTGTCATTTTCCTGTTTAAGCAGTATGGAGATGGATCGTCATTTGAAACTTGCATTACACAATTCTATGTATCCAGCTGGTGTAGCTTGTTATCTGGTAGGTTTAGTTCTAGGAAATACTAGAAATGTGGCGTGCCTGCCTTTGTGACCCGTCAATTCGGTCTTTGTAATATAGATAATTGTGGTTATGATTGCAACTTGCAAGTAACAAGTTGTGATCAGATGAATCAAAACATGGAAAGAGGAATGTAAACATTTTAGGTCGGTGGAGGAACTGGATTAACTGTTACCAGTTGCCAAAACATTGGCTCTTGAAATTAGTGGTGCACAGAATATCCTGAATCCGATCCATTTCTCTGTTATTCTGAGTTTGAGCAGGTCGTCCCATGTGTGCTGCGGACCAGCACGCTGTTCTTCGTCCCTCCCCCTCCCCATTGTGCATAACCATAATTTTTTGGCAAAATTTGCTGGAGGACACTGCGAAAACAACAAATCTGCTGGCTCACACCGCAAACTGGCTTATTTGCTCAGTACCATTACAATTTCTTGTTTCTTTGCCAGTGGACACCGCACTTATTAAAATAAGAATTTCAAAGAAAAGGGAGAGAGAAACATGACTCAACGGACGATTATACCCTTGCCTGACCTCTTTGCGTTCGTGGTCCTGTTGAACCAGTTGAACCCGAGCAC
The DNA here is from genome assembly GCA_027790015.1 of Cymbopogon flexuosus. Classification (NCBI taxonomy): domain Eukaryota; kingdom Viridiplantae; phylum Streptophyta; class Magnoliopsida; order Poales; family Poaceae; genus Cymbopogon; species Cymbopogon flexuosus. Next base: position 169 of record JAKNSH010188125.1, on the reverse strand, counting down.
TGGCCCTTGCCTGACCGAGTTTTTTTTTTTTTTTTGACAACATGCCTGACCGAGTTGACTTCATGGTCCTGGGTGCAATGGGATTAGAGGGCAAGACCAGATGGCGCTGGATGGTGAAAGCTGGAGGTGTTGAGGCCAGTCACTAACTTCTGCAGCATATATGTTGTCG